>JAUEJH010442434.1:0-12628 GCA_032275315.1 Desmognathus intermedius
GCATTAGCCTGATTCAAGTGGGGGCTAGCATTAATATACATTTTCTTCCCGACGGAGTCCAGCAGCTTCTCCCGACCAGGGGAAACCGTAGAGGAAGCAGTTGGGGATTTCACGGCAGCCACCACAACCAAGGACTAGGCAGGCGGCTGCGAGGAGAGGCACAAGGTCTCAGTAGGGAGAAGACGGTGCAAGAGGTCAATGCGTTTATGCACTGCCGCAGAAGAGTGGGGCTTCTCTAAACTTCACACACATTCTTTATCACATCAGGCTGGATCATAATGCCTGATCTGGGAACCGGCTGTTGGGATGGCAGACAGGACCCCGGAAGACGGGACCCTGCTTTGAGGGTGCGACACCATGGGGTGCCGAACCCGAGGGAGCCAACCGACCCCTGCCATTACCAAAGGGATCTGGGGTGGGGAAGCCAGGGTCACTGGCAGAAGCCCAGAAAGGGCCTCTTTCACTATATCCACCATGCAAAACTTCATGCCTGGGAGGTTAGAAAACTGGTAAATGTGCTCAAAAGCTCCAGCTCCGAGGTTAGGGAAGGCGCCCCGAATCGCGGGTGTGTCCCCTTGTGGTGGATAGAGATATCCTCAAAGGCCTCGTGGAAAACCTGGTGCCGAGACTGCTCCTGAACTCAAGGCGTGTCATCGGAGAAGGTGGACGATCGGTGCCACTCTCCTGACCATGCACGGGTGGTGCAGGCCGGAAGGGGGAACTCTAAACATGGGGTAGGCATGCAAGTTGGCATTTACGTTTGGCGAGGGCGTTAAGCATCAGCTCTTGGATGGCTTCGGCCTCCATCTGGAACCGGGTCATCTAGGACACAAATGGGTGGTGCGGCCCTCTCCCTGGTGGGGCGGCTCCCGGAGGCAGCCTCGAGGCGCCCCAACAGCCTCCTCAGTACCATCAGAGTCTCTGTCCATCCTATACAGGATCTGATGTACCGGTGGAAAAAACCCTGTGGAACCACTTTTACTGTGGTGGCACAGGGGACCTCGGTGTAGTATACCACACTGGTGTGGGACGTCGAACCCTCGGCATGTGCGCTCCAGTAACAGATGCCAAGGCACCCTCCGGCTCCAAGCTGGATGAGGTAGGCGATCCTAGGGGAGCCTCAGTGCAGGGTCGCGACCCCTCTGTGCAAGCCCTGGTATAGGGCGATCTCAAGGCCTCTCCTGGATGTAGGTCGCACAGGATTCTCGACCGCTGGGGCGGAGTCGGTAACAGACCTAGAGGCCGCTCCAGGAGGTTTCCCCGGTTTACCTCGAACAGGACGCCGCATCAGAGCCTCCTGCAACTCCCGCAGAGGTGAGGATCCGGAGAACTGCTCTCACCTCTGCAATCAGGCATAAAGTGTGCGGGTGGAGAGCTTGTCATAGTGCCAGCATTCCTGGAGCCGGTGCGAGGCAAGACACGTCCGGGCTGACAGGTGCGGAAAAAGGGACTGAGGTGAGAGGAACGGGAGGCACGTGAGGGGGCGTGGCTGGGGCAGCACGAGAGAGTTCTAGACGCCTCGGCTCTGCACAGGCTCAGAGTTCTCTGTGTGGCTTTGGCAAGTGTGTTTCGGGCCGGCGCGGGGGCGCGCCAGACATCCCATACAGGGGGAAAAGGGGACGGGACGTAAGGGAATTTCCCGGATACGCGATCGAACGCTTTTTCAGCATCCAAGAAAATTGCGGGTGTGGCAGCCTTCTCTGAGTAAGCCCTATCAAGTATCAAAAGAAGTTGGTTACCGTGGGTGACAGTAGAGCGGCTATATATAAAGCCATGTTGTTCCTCCGAAAAAATTCCAGGCAGCATGGGATTAAGCCAGTAATCTAAGATCTTAGCATAAATCTTGCTGTCACAATTAAGAAGAGAGATAGGGCGATAGGATCCACATATAGTAGGATCTTTATTTTTTAGGAAAGATGGCTTTATTACCAGATTGCCAGCTATCTGGCGCCCTACCCTCACCCCGAATCTGCGTATAGAATACTTGGTAGAACTCGGATGGTAGCCCATCGTTGCCCGCTGCTTTATCCTTAGGTGCTTGATAGATAGTATCCTGAATTTCCTCAAAATGGGGCCATAATATTTTGGACAGATTGGTTATTAAGTTGAGGGGGATTAAAAGTGTGGAGATATAAATTGATTGCCCTTGCTTCAACTTCTGCAGGGTCGCTATAAAGGTTTGAGTCAAACCTAAAAAATTGGTCTCGAATAGCGCTAGAATTTGAAACCAAGGTCCCGCTTGGGCCTAGAAGTTTAGAGATTTTATTCTCTGCAGCCTTCTCCTTAGCTTGACGGGCAAGGATTCGTCCGCAGTATTGGCTATGTTCGTAGGTCTGTGTGCATTTAGCCTGTTAGCTCTTCTGGATTGTTTCCAGAGCCAGGGCCCCAAGTTCGGAGCGAATGATTAGTATGCGTAGAAAGGTTGCTTCAGTTGTTTGCTCGTGTATCTTAGCAGCCTGCTGAATCTGAATTGGATAGCTGGTGATGCACCCTCTCACCCCTGCTTTTAAAGCATCCCACACAACCGCAATGTCAGTAAAATCAATATTATCGTGTATAAAGTTAGTAATGCCACTGGCTTGGTCTCTGGTTAATGATTGGGTATTGGTGAAAGGGTACGCTGAGGCCCGAGGGCGAGCCGTACGTTAAACCAATAATGTATGTATGTATGTATGTATGTATAATGAAGTTGCCCACCTGTTCCATTTTTATCATATAATTTGTTTCAATGAAATCTTTCAGAATTTTGAGTGAACTTGAATGAATACTTGATTGATTGGGGAAAATGGTTTAGTTAATATGTATAACCAGAAGCCAGTAATAGCTAGCGATGGCTCAATTAGAGCTAATCTTACAGTGAGATCAAATACCCGTCAATTCTAGCAGTGCTCCCAACATTCACAGGATCTGGAATTTTTGTACATCATTTCGTTCAGCCAGATTTTCACATACCAATTAATCATGACGTTTCAAACAGAAGAAGAGAAGAGACATTCATTTACCTGGTGATTTGTTTTCTTTTTTTGGGTTTCCTAAAGGGTTTAGGATAGTAAAATAACCACATATTATGGCATGAATTAAATTTAAGAGATGAATAACGTTTGCAGAACATAATTCAGTCAGATTAAATATTGCATAGGAGAGAGTCAGTTGGGTAATGTATTCTGTACAGATGGGTATATGATGTCTGTACAGATCCTTTTACATTAGCTATTGTCAATGACTTATAATTTGAATAGATCTCTCTATAGACCACATGTGAACAATGTTAGAATATCACAATTTATGAAACTGGTCAAAGGTGCTAGTCTGCAACTGAGTGTGCATGCCTGTGCAGTACAATAAAATGAAATAGTATCCTGGGGAGGTGTCCACATAATCTAATGTAATTTACACAATGCATTTGAAGATGAAATGCCCAACACACTCAGGAAACAATCCAATTCATGTCCGTCAACCAGCAGCTTGCTGGTCAGTGCCAACATGGCTCCAGGATTCTGCCTTCATGACTTTTGTACTTTGATTACATTAGTAATAAAACCTTGAATTTCATTAAGAACACTGGGAGTCTAAACAGGGCCACACAATTTCATGTACCTCCATGTCAGATCCTATAAACTGCGCTGTCAAACATTCACATTGTCCTTATGACCATGCACGAGAGGTGAGAAGGCACAGCACCTCTGAGCCAGCTTCGCATCTAAACTAAAGAATGGAGGTCACCTCATATTTTTCAGAAAATACTAAGAATCCTGAGGATGTACTTCTTTTCACCATGAACCTTCTATCTCCTGTCTTGATTGTTTGCTCTCAGGCTTCACCGGGAAGTAATCGAGCTGTCCAAGAAGTGCTTTACTAATCAACTTAAAACATATATGGGGCTGATCTACAAAGCAGCTACGCGCTATCTTAATTTTACATCTGGTGTAACTCCCATTGCCCTTAATGGGAGTTACACCAGACTTAAAATTAAGATAGAGCGTAACTGCTTGCGGATCAGCCCCAGGTATATGCAAAGTGAAAGGAGTGCAGAATAGAAATATCATTGTCAAGATCCATTATTATTTTCCTTTTAATGTATTTTCCTTTTAATTTTAGAATATCATTTTGTTTAGCTATCTTTTTATAAAGCACTTATACTAATCTGTCATAAATTAAGGTATAAGTAAAGACAAGGAGCAGGGAGGAGTCGGTTACCTTGGGGTTTCTTTGCATTTTTCACTTTCTTTCCTGTAGGTAAAACAAAACATGTTTCATTAGTGTCCATTTAGGAGGCCAGCATAAGACTATATGCTTTAGACAATAGTGACATGAAGAAATATTGTCAAGAGCATGGACAAAAAGCCTAGTCGCAAGCGATACACTTTGGACAATGCTGCCAATCCCTTATTGTGTCCCTTTGGTAAATTGACTAAAGAGAATCAGCTGTTGATACATGGCCATGCACTCGATCCCCTGTGATAGAGTGAACTTTTTCAACACTTGCCTGGAGTAACTTTTAAAACTGTATGGGTTTTTAAAATGGTCAAACTAAATTGCTGTTTGATTTATGGCTAAAATCTTCTTTCTCCATAATACAAACAGATTTAAAATGCAATTCATAATTGAGGGACACAGCAAAAATTGGTTAAACTGCTTACACAATTTATGTAAGCTTCATGCCCAAGTTGTAATGAGCACCAAGGAGTCTAAAGAGGTTTTTGACATCACTAGAATCTCAAAAAGCTGAATCTGATCAATGTTGTGAAGACATAAATCATTTTGGAACATAGAGTGGTAAATACGGTTGACTGTGTTTTTGCATGTTAGATACAGGAGAGAAATAACTACAGAAGATTGTCCCAAGAGTTCAACATTACACTTCTCCATTAAATGTATGCTTTTCGGGTTCATCATTCCATTTGGCTGGCATTCATATCTTCCATTACAAATTACACATAATAAATGGTTCGGCGAAGAAGTGAACCTTCAGTTACCTGGTGCTGTTGTTACTATTACTGCATTGGGTGGGTTTTCTGCAGCTGCAAGGAAAGTAAAATAACCACATATTACTCCTCTTGTTGAGTAAACTAAATTGCATGCCCAGTGTGGGGCTCTCAAAACTCGGCATGTGCTCAAGATGAACAGTTTGTGACTAAGTGATAAGAGACTACAGCGCTGATCCACAAAGCAGTTACATGCTGGTGCACCTCCCATTGCCAGCAATGGAAGTTAAACTCGATGTAAAATTAAGATAGCATGTAACTGCATTGTGGATCAGACAATATGATTTTAAAGTGTTGGGGGTTATGCAGCTGAAGATGAGGAAAGGGCTATATCCTGGAACATTTTTATATATCTAGTGGAAAATATTATTTGCAATTTTAGGCACAATAATTTATAAATGGTCTGTTGTCTAAAATGGCTTTGAACGCAGCTAGAACCGCAAATTTGTAATTAAAGAAAACATTAAAAGCACAGTGATTTTATGTCAAGTCACTGGGCATGCAGTGCTCGTGCACAGTGATTAGCGATTCTCGTGTGCGCATGCCCAGCGGCTGTGAGCGACTACAGTGCACAAAAATACAGGCAGACTCGCCCGAAACATAGTGAGGAGAATCCCTAGCTATGGTTCATCTGGTGGGACCCAGAACAGGAGGCTCTAGGGATCCCACCATAATCAAGTCAATTGATACCTGTATGAGTGAGGCAGATATTTCACTTGGAAAAGGATTTTACATATCCGCAAATGCCGATAAGTGAAGCTGATTATGGTATTAACATCAGAGCAGCAAAGTTCCTCTTCAACCATGAATTTCCCCAGGGTCTTAGAAAAATCATTACAAAGTATGTGCTCAAGATGTGCATTGGTGCCACTTTCCGTAGTGCCATATTGCAAATGTTTCTGTGAAGAAGAGAACCTTCAGTTACCTGGTGCATTTGTTAATATTACTGCATTGGGTGGGTTTTCTGCAGCTGCAAGGAAAGTAAAATAATCACATATTACTCATTGTGTTTGAATTAAATAGGCTGCATGCACAATGTGGGGCTCTCAAAACACAGCATGTGGTCAAGGTGGACTGCGTGTGACCATACGTGCGAAGAGACTGCTTTTAATTTGTCAGAGGTTTTGCAGCGGAAGATCAGGGAAGGGCTGTATCCATGAACATTTATATAAATCTTTTGGAAAATATTAATAGCAGTGTAGGCTTAAAATTATATAAATGGTAGGCAAAGATCTGGTGTCTAAAAGGAACATGTTACTCACCGTAGTGACTAATATTCCCTTAGTCCTTAGTGCCCTTTTCCCCTTGCATGGGATGTCCGGCGCGCCCCCGTGCTGGCCCGGAACGCGCTTGCCAAAGCCACCATAAAGAACAAGGCGCCGTGCGGAGCCAAGGCGTCTAGAACGCTCAGCACGGCCCCGGCTCCACCCCTCACGGTCTTCCTGTTCCGCTCACCCCTTTTCCGCCACCGCTGGACGGGGCAACTTGGGAACTTATTAGCAGGGATGTTGGGTGTGAACCCTATTGGAAAATGGTACTAAGGACTAAGGGATCATAAGTCACTACGGTGACTAAAGAACATGTTACTCACCGTAGTGACTAATGTTCCCTTAGTCCACAGTATCCTTTTCCCCTTGCATGGGACGTCCGGCACTCCGCGCGCCGTCCCAGAACGCGCTTGCCAAAGCCACCATAGAGAACTCGGCGCTGTGCGGAGTCGAGGCATCTAGAACGCACTGCCTGGCCCCAGACACGCCCCCCGGCTCCGTCCCCTAACGCGCCTCCCGTTCCTCTCACCTCAGTCCCCATTTTCTGCCACCGCTGGACGGGGCACTTGGGAACTTATTAGCGGGGATGGTGGGTGGGAACCAAGGGGAAAAGATTACTATGAACTAAGGGAACATTAGTCACTATGGTGAGTAACATGTTTTTTCCCTTACATCCCGTACCCTTTTCCCCTTATTTATTTATTACACATTTTTATATAGCGGTTTCTGCCCATCGGCACTGAATCGCTGACTAAATATAAAACCTGTGGGATAAAAATGTCAAAAATGAAATGCATACATCATGATTAAAACCAGAAATACGCTTTAAAAAGATATAGCTTAGACTCTGGGAGTAAATATCCCGGACAGAACCATCTCAAGTTATACGCCTAGGAGCATATTCGCCACTCGCAGCTGTGTTCAAAGTCTGAACGTGGACCATATTGCTCCTAGTCGGAAGGGGTGGTGAGGAAAAGCCAAACTGACCCCTCGTGGGCTTCAACGTGGCGTCTCTCGAGGGCTCAGGAATAGCTCTCATCTGCCCTGCCCTAGGTGGGCCTCCTGTTGCCCTGCTTAAGGGCGGGTCTTCTACCTGCTGACTCACATCAGGCTCTGCACTCGTGCTCTTTTTTAGGAGTCCTTCCGCTCTGTCCTCAGAACCGACGGCCCCCTCCGTCTGCACCTTACATTGAGAATCTTGAACTTCAAGCAAATGTTTCTTCAAGCTTGATTGAAAAAAAGGTCCAGATGTAGCTTGACGCAGTGCAAGAGGCAAATTATTCCACATTCTTCCCCCTGCCACCGCCAATGTTCTTCCCCCTTTCCTTTCCTTCTTATAACTCGGCACCGATACCTTATGCAAATAGGGCCTTCGCCTCTCGCGTTGTACGCGTGATGGCTGTGCCCAGGCACGGATGTAACCTGGTCCTTTACCGGTTTTAGCTTTCCACAATAATAGGCAGGCTCTCTCCTTAATCAGGTTTTCTATGGTGAGCCAGCCCAATTCTTGCCGCCAACTGCTCAAATGTGCTCTGCGATCTAGCCCAATTATCATCCGGATGGCTCGATTTTGTACCTTCTGTATGGTATGGATGACTTTCTTGGGCGCACCCAGAAGGTGGGGTAAGCCATACCGGATGCGTGACCCCACCATCGCCTGGTACAGGGCCTTCTTCTGTGGGAGGTCCAGGAGCGGGAACACCCTGGAGAGGAGGTTCAGCTGGTGGTGGCCACTCCTAACGATCTTGGCCGCAAGTTTTTCCGCACCCAGAGTGTGGCTGAATTCCACTCCCAGATTTCTGGCTTGCATGACCGGGACCGGCATAGGCCCCCATGAGGGAGGCCACGCGATGTTCCTGGTGGCCTCCTCTCTGTCCGATCCTGCTAGCAGCAGCTCTGTCTTATCTGGATTGAGGCAGAGCTTGTTCCGTCTCATCCATTCTCTTAGCAGGATCAGACATGGGGCCAGCATGTCCCTGTCATTACTAGACTCATGCAAATCCACCAGTATCTGTGTATCGTCTGCGAACATCTGAAACCCTAGACCACATGCCTCCAACACGTCCGCCAAAGGGCGGAGATATATGTTGAATAAAATCGGGGAAAGGGAGGAACCCTGGGGCACTCCCCATGCGACCGGAGCGGCTAGTGATAGATGGTCCTGCCACTTAACCCGCTGATGACGCTCCGCAAGGAAAGACTCCAGCCACCTGAGGGCCGTGCCCCCGATCCTCCCTACCTGGGCCAAGCGCTGGATGAGTAACGGGTGGTCCACGGTATCAAATGCCGCACAGATCAAGCAGAATCAGCAAAGAAGGGTGACCGGAGTCCGCACACCACAGCATCCTCTCCCGGATATCCAATGTGGCGGTCTCTGTTCCCCGCTCCTTCCGAAAACCCGATTGCTGGTCATGGAGTAGGCCCTTAGCCTCCAGGTGTTCTTGGAGTTGATTAGCTAACAGAGCCTCAGTAATCCGGGGCAGCAATCGTAGCTGGGATACCGGTCTTAAATTCTTAAGCACTGCCATATCTATTCCCTCTTTTTTCGGCAGGGGGGTGATGATGCCTTCTTTCCAGGCTTTGGGGACAACGCCTGAGGAAATGCTCGAGTTAATTATCCTTGTGATATCAGGAAGTAAATCCTGAATAACCTCTTTAATAACATTGGTGGGCAAAGGATCTAAAGCCGAAGAGGCTGGACCAAGCTTGAAAATAGCCTTGCATGGGAGACTATCAAAGCTGACATGTGGAGGGTGGTGGCACACAGAGAGCAACACAGTCCTAACCAAACAGGTTCTGCAGAACAGTTTGGACGAACCGTGCCTCAGTTGTTGAGCTTGCCGCTAGGGAAAAATGAGTGCAAAAGGCATGGGGCGTAGCCCATGTCGCTGCCTTGCAGTTGACATCCAGCGGGACATGCCGCTGAAATGCCACGCAGGCTGCCTTTGCACAGACAGTGTGCACGTGCAGCCCTCCAGGGAAGTCTTGTAGCACTCAGAGATGCAGGACACTACCCAGCGAACAATGGAGGCCTTCGCCGCCTGCTTGCATCGGCCCGCGCCATCATAGGTAACGAAAAGCTGGGTGGTGATGCGAAATTCTTTAGTGTGCTGTAGGTAAAACTTCACAGCTCGGCGCACATCAAACTCTGTATTGACCTTAGGGACAACGGAAGGGTGAGTACGGAGAACCACCTTGTCCTTATGAAACACCAGATATGGTTCCTCCGCACAGAGTGCCTGCAGTTCACTGATTCGCATAGCAGTAGTGATGGCAACCAGAAAAACCACCTTCCAAGTCAACAGGGACAGGTCACAGGTAGCCAGCGGCTCAAAAGGTTTGTGAGCTAGACTGGAGAGAACGACATTCAAATCCCAAACAGGGGCGGGGGACCGCACCGAAGGGAACAGGTTGTTAAGACCCTCAAAATGTCTCCTGACCACATTCTGGAGGGAAAAGGAGGAAGCTTCAGTGTTCCTATAACCTCAAATGGCTGCCAAATAGGTACGGCAGGAATTAGTCCTTATCCCAGACTCCGTCAAGGAAGAGATAAAGGACAGCACGGGGTCCAAACTGTAAGTCAACGGATTGACCTCCCGTGGCAACGCCCAATGACAAAAACGCATCCACTTGCTACTGTGTGTGAGCGAGTGGAATCTCTGCGTGTAGCCTTGATGACCCGCATGTTGTCATCGGAAAGGCCGAAATGGGCTAAAGAAAGGTCCCCAGGCTTGACGCTGCTAAGTTGAGCAACTGTAGGTAGAGGTGGAGAGCCAACCTGTTTTGCTGACTCAAGAGGTTGTGCTTCTTCGGCAGAGGGAGAGGCGAGCAGCTCGATAGAGACAGGAGGTCCGAGAACCAAATTCTGTTTGGCCAGTACGGGGCGATCAGAATCAAGGAGGACCCTCGTGACTTGCAGAATTTGAGGACAACTTTCTGGAGCATGGGGAGGGGAGGGAATGCATACTCGAACAGGTGATCCCACGGGATGAGGAAGGCATCTCCCAGAGAGCCCTTCCCTCTCCCCATCCACGATGCATAGCTTAGGCACTTCTTGTTCGACTGAGTGGCAAAAAGTTCGACCCGAGGGTGACCCAACTGCAGAAAAATCCAATCCAGGACCTCCTGGTGGATCTCCCAGTCGTGCGCCTCAGATGTTCTGCGGCTCAGGCGGTCTGCTGTCATATTTTGCACTCCTGGTATGTGAGCAGCAACCAGATGGATACTGTTTTGCCTCGCCCACTCCCAGATAGAAATTGCCAGCATGCAAAGAGACGTGCAGCGGGTGCCTCCCTGATTGTTCAGGTAGTGCATAGCCATGGTATTGTCCGTATACACCAGAACCGTCTTGCCCTCTATGGAGGGGAAGAAGGCTTTCAAGGCTAGCAAGACTGTCTTCAGCTCCAGGACGTTGATGTGTTCCAACCTGTCCTGGGTGGACCACAGGCTGTGGCTATGCAGTGGACCCATGGCTGCCCCCCAGCCGAAGTCCGAGGAGTCTGTTGTCATGGCAACCTCTGGAACCACAGAGCTGGCAGAGTCGAGCTCCTCAGAAAAAGCCGACAAATCTCTTCGATTTTCCGCACTCTCTCCGGTGGAGGGAAAACCTTCCCCTGCCGTCTATCGGAGATTGCACCCAGGAAGTGCAGTGACTGGACAGGACACAGCGTGGACTTTTTCTCATTGACCGAGATGCCCAGGTCCAGCAACAGCCTCAGTAACGTGGTCAAGACCTGTTGGACCTTGGCCGTGGACGAAGCTCGCAGGAGCCAGTCGTCTAATACTGGTAAATGTGGATCCTCTCCCTTCTGAGGAGGTTCCCCACCACCGACACAACCTTTGAGAAGGTGCGGGGAGCTGTGCTGAGTCCGGAAGGGAGGACACGAAATTGGTAGTGAGCCTCCCCTGACACAAAACAGAGATACCGTCAATGTGGTGGCTAGATCTGAATGTGGAATTATGCGTCCTTCAGATCCATGGCGCAGAGCCAATCCTCCACCTGCAGAGCAGATAGGATATGTGCCGGTGTGACCATTTTGAAAGACTCTGGAGGCAGACAAAGGTTGAATTTGCTGAGATCCAGAATCGTGCGGAGGCCAGCTCCGTCTTTTTTCTGCACTGCAAAGAAGTGGGAGTAAAATCCCTGGCCTTCCTCGGTCACTGGTACAGGCTCGATGGCCTGTAACTCCAGAAGCTTCTGGATCTCTCCCCGAAGCTCCTGGGACAGTGACCGGTGATGAGGCAATGCAGAAGGAGGTGACGGTGGAAGGGGAAGACGGTACCCCAAACCAACCACTGACAGGACCCACGGGTCTGATGTAATCGCCCGCCAGGCTGGGACATGGAGGGAGACCCTCCCCCCAACCGGGGTCCTGAAGTGGCCCGTCAGCCCCTCAGTCCTTCTTGGCGGCGCCAGAAGAACGAGAGGTGCAGGAAGAGCTGCCTTTTCCCTGCTATTTCTGCAAAGGGCCCCTGTCATCGCGGCCCTTCTGGCATTTAAGAAATCCTCGGAACCCAGGGCCTTCTGAGGAGTGTCGCTGCTGCTTGCTCCCTCCGGGTGCCGGTGAGCTGGCCGAACGAGGGGCCGGCTTGGAGATAGGTGTGAGAGACTTTGCTGTCTTAGCTCCTGTCGTACACTTTTCCAACAGGGCATCCGTACCTGGGGCAAAAAGTTCCAGACCATCGAAAGGAAGGTCAAGAACCTTGTCGTGTGCATCTTGTTGCAAAGAGGTGGCTCTCAGCCATGCCTGGCGACGGAGATCCACCCCAATGCACATGGCTCGAGCCGCGGTGTCCGACTGGAACACCGCCGAGTTTAGTTGTAGGTCAGACACACGGAGAGCATCGTTAATGCCCTCGAGGAAGTCAGGTCGCAGGTCCTCTGGAATGAACTCTGCAAATCCCTCCCAAGAACGGTGATTGGCAGCTGCGTTTGCCTGACGCAGGTGCAGGCTGCCATTGGCATAGATTTTCGTCCCGAAGGAATCCAGCAGCTTCTCCTCATTTCCAGGGGAAGTGGCTGAAGAAGCCGCAGGTGATTTCACTGCCGCCGCCACCTATGGAGGTGGTGGTAATTTTTCTAAATCACACCTGTGGCCCCAAAAATGGGGTTTTCACCCAGGGGTGAGTTAATTCTGCCAGGCAAGCATGGGCAGAACTCCAGCCCCCCCAAAAAAGTGCCAATTTGGCACATTTGAGGGGGGGCGGGGAGGTGGCCGTTGGTAAGTGCGGGATGAAATCGTGCACTTACCGACGGTTTTTACAAGGGAAATAGTCAAAACCGTCGGTGTTGTAAAAACCATCGGTATTTACCCATGGTTTTTACAACACCAACGGTTTTGACTCATAATTAGCCCTTATTTTTTTTTCCAAGTT
>JAUEJH010453515.1:0-12607 GCA_032275315.1 Desmognathus intermedius
TTAATATTGCTGATTTTGAGTGCTTGATTTTCTTCTCTGGCTGCATCCATTGTGTGCTGTGACTGATTGTTTACACAATTGCTATGGCAGATCATACATTGTTAATCTTTCTTTCCTTTGCACTATACAAGCAGAAAAAAGATTAACAATGTAGCTTCCACCATATAGATTGTGTAAACAATCAGTCACACAACAAAATTGATTTAGCCAGAGAAGAAAATCAAGCACTGAAAACCTGTATTATTAAACTGCTATAAAACGAAAAACAAAGGAATTGCATTCAGGTGAGTAAGAACAGTTGAGAGAAAATTTTTAATTGATGGACTGAACTGTTCCTTTAAATTTTCCTTTAAATTGAAGGCTTTTTATTTGGAATATATATATTTATATTGTCTGCCGATGGTTGTCGCCAGAGAGTTAAGATATTTTTTCCATTGGAAACCTGAAAATTGGCATGCCTATAACTTTTGAACTGCTTGCCGGATCTGCATGTAATTTGGCACCCCAAGTGGTTGGCCCAGACTGAAATGTTTTGCCAAGTTTCGTGCATAGCATCAAGCGGTTTTCAAGATATTTGGTTTGGAAGTGATGGTGTCATTTTGAGAAATCTCATTCATTTT
The DNA here is from genome assembly GCA_032275315.1 of Desmognathus intermedius. Taxonomy (NCBI): domain Eukaryota; kingdom Metazoa; phylum Chordata; class Amphibia; order Caudata; family Plethodontidae; genus Desmognathus; species Desmognathus intermedius. Next base: position 621 of record JAUEJH010453515.1, read on the forward strand.
CCCATAGAGGAAAATACCCCATTTTTGGAACAGGCTACAGCCTGAACCGCTGTACTGAGTTGCCCCATTCCTGTTTCAAAAGAGGCAGCCACATCTAGAAAGGGTCCTTTTTGATATGTGGTGAAATGGTTTGTACATTGTACAGGTCATGGTGATCTACTTTTTCAAATCGAGGAATGCTGCCATCTTGTCTTGTTTTTGCTTGATAAAAATCCTTGATTTGCGAGCCGCAAATTGCATCAAAAACAAAATAAATCTCTAATTTAGAGACTTGTGCTCTCGGTGGGCATCAGAGAGGATAAAGGGACTCAAAATAAGGTGGGCAGTCAAGATAACAGTATCCCATCTGGGGGCAAGATGGCCGCCGCATGAGCTGCGTGGTTAGGAGGCTTCTTCTGACCTGCCTGAAAGCATGAACTAGTGAACTAGTGCTAATTCTCTGTGCACCTATGACCTGGCTACTACTTTTGAGGAGGTGGCGAGTCGATAGGCTATCGTCTGCTGGTTGGCCAGGTGTTATTACCAATGCGGAGGGGCCAAACTGTGCGCTCATCTGCCCGTATACAGCGCCTCGTGAACTCTTGGTATGGCAGACAGAAGAAATCTGCTTCTACCAAAACGTTCGACAAACTTGTTGGAGGCAGTATGGATGAGGCACAAAAGGCGCTAGAGGCAAGTACTGCCCAGCTGGGGACGGGCATCTCGGACTCTGTACCACTACCTGAGGGATACCACCTTGCCTGCAACCGATGCTCCAAATCATTCTACCATCACCCCCGACGCACAAGAAGCGACAAATACTGATGTAGAGGCAGTGGACACTTCGGCGCCGGCGAGCACGGGTGCCGCAACCCTGAACAGCGACGCAGGCAATTCTAAAGAAGCACCCAGCGATAGTATTAAAACCTGCCGTGGAAACTTGCCAGGCTGCATGGAAGACCGTACAAACTGGAGTGGCAGCTGTACCTGTGTTAGACGCCCGCGGCGGCGGGGGGTCTGCCCGTACTCTGCTTGTTGAAGCACGGAGAGGTAGTCTCCCGGAGTGGTGGGGAGCGATAGCCTCTGGTGCTGGTGCCTGGCGTTCTCTATCCTCTGTGGCTGGCGGACGAGCCGGTCCCGCCACGGCAGCTTGTTGTCCGGTGCAGGGTTGGGGCTCCATTGCGACAGTGCTTGGCGCTTTCCCGCAGGACTCGCTTTTTCAGCCACAGCAATCACAACCAGTGACCAATCCACAGCTCGGTGGGATGGACGGGGGACAGCCTCGGCATTCTCTTGTCTCCGCCCAGGACAAGTGCTCTCTTGGTGGTACAGAGATTACCACACAAACAGCAAGTGCAATTATACCTGCGGATGTAACAAATGCCAACTCACCTAGAATGAATACAGTTGTGGTCACTGGGATGGAAAATAAAAGTGCCATTGAATTTCAAGACTCAGTCCTTGCAGCTATTGCTTCTGTGCGGAGTAATCTGGTTGCAGTACTCGATAGGAAGTTAGAGGAACAACTTACCCCGCTTAGCTTGGAGTTTAAAAACTTCTCGCAGCAGGTATCAGTGACTCTTGACTCTTTGCAAAATAATGTGCAGTCACAGGAGGTGAAGTTGTCCAAGGTGGAAATTCAACAGCAGGAATGTGCTACAAAGCTGGAAATATTCTAATTGCAATTGGAGCGCATTGAGACCCACTCTAGGATCAACAACTTGAAATTGATGGGTAACATAGGACCGCAAATCTAAGGCACCACCTTAGATTTGCGGTCCTATGTTACTCAATTGTTGAAGGAGTCGCTGCTAGACGAGGCAGTCCCATTGGAAGTATCTGCAGATATCCAGAGGGCGCATCGATCTCCACAACAACCGGATCCGAAGAGGGAAACACCACGTCCGATAATCGTGAATTTTCAAGCATTTGCACTTAAAGATAAAGTTCTGTCTTCTGCTAGATCAAGGGTTAACATCCAAACTCCCAATTTCAAGTACTATATTCTTTCACGAGGGCCCGATGGCTGCTCGGCGGAGATGGGAGCTTAAACAATTGATACCTCAATTTAAATCTGCAGGGGCTGATGCTTGGCTCTTGAAATCTCTTTACCTCAAGATTAAGTGGTCTGGCGTCACTGCTTCAGTGCAATTAGTTAAGGAGGCTCTAGCCCTTCTTGAGAAAATTAGAGCTCCATCTGATAAATTAAGTACAGTTGAATATTTACATTACTTATTGCTAACTAGTCTAGCCAGCGAAGTAGGTTGCACAATGAGTTGGATGAGTTTTCCCTTTCCTCCTTCCGTGCTGTGCTGTTTCAGTTTTTTTTTGTCTTTCCATGTATTTGGATAGGTGAGGGAGGAGAGCGGGTAATGGGGAACTAGCATTGTAAATTAATGTGTTTTCCATGAAGGTCGGTCTGGGAGGGGCCTCTGTGGAGGTCTTGTTTTGTACTCCCTTCCCTAGAAGGGAGGTTATGGGGAAAATGCAGGGAAGGGGTGGGGACCCCTGTCCTGTGTGTGGGTCTCCAGCGGGACAAAACATTGGTCACCAAGTAAAAATTCAGATTGGAGTCATTGAAATGTCTATTATACTGATCTTATTTGGCTTCAATACACAGATGTTGAAATGGCTAATTCTGATGTGAGAGGGCTAACATTTCTTAGTTGGAATGTTAATGACAACAACAAATTGAAGGTCAGGAAACTGACAATCTTTCTTGAAACGTTGCACCCGGATGTCCTTCTGCTCCAGGAAACACATCTGACCGTAGATACACGCTAAGGGTTGTCACGCTTTCTCAAGTCAAGCTAAAAATAATGCCTCAGTTAAAGGTGTTGCCATTGTCATTTTTAATCGTCAAATTAAGATTTTGAATACGGCCAAGGATAATGAGGGTAGATGGATCTCGTGTAGTCTCAAGTATTTTGATACATCACTGCTGGTTGTCTCGATCTACTTGCTTGCTACAGATGATCCTTCATGCATTGATAATATTAGGCTTATGTATAATAATTGGCAAACGCCGATATTGATTGGTGGTGACTTTAATTTTGCCCCCAATCCTGTCCTGGATAGAACCACATGTAGTCCCAGATACTCGAAACCCTGTACACTCAAGGCTTTTTGTAGATTGCTAGATACACTACGTTTGATTGATGCATGGAGAGACAATCATCCCGAGGTGTCAGGATTCATGTTTTATTCAGATTGACACAAGCAGTACAGTCAGGTTGATCTGATCCTCGTATCCTGCTGTCTTTCCCCTCATGTCACTGTTAAGCATCTTGGGATATGTATGACAGATCCCTCTCCTGTTTCAATATCTGTAAAGTGTGGTTCCTTATTGAATACGAGTAGAAGATGGACGCTAGCTAAAAGACTATTGCAGGTTCAAATTTTTCTACTACAAATTAAGCAAGCAGTTAGAGAATTTATTGCTATCAACCAGGGCTCTGCACATGTCTTCTGGATATGGGATGCATTAAAGGCTCCTATCAGAGGATTTGTTACCTCATACTCTATCCAAGAACACATGGCCTCTAAACAGCAAGACAAACTAATCAGGGATCGTTTGTTTGTGTTAGAACAACAACATGCTGAATTAATTAGGACAAAAGCCCCTCAGGATTTAATCAATAAGACTAGTGATGAGCTAATTCAAACCCATGCTGAAATCAAAGATACTGTCTGGGCTCTTAATAAGGCTCGAGCAGAATCCTTTAGAACGAATATGCATGAACAAGTGGAGCATATTGGGAAAGCATTGGCATTAGTCATTCAGGTTTTTAAGGGGTTTTCCCCAGTTTCTAACATTAAGGATCATAATGATACCTTGTATACACAAGATCACAATATTCTTAGGGTATTTCGGGAGTTTTACCAGGACTTATATCAAGATAAGACTAGCTATACTACACAACAGCTGGATGATTACATGACACAAAATCATTGGGCAGGCAATTTATCTGAACAGTGTAAGACTATCTTAGGAACTCCTATAACCAGGGACGAAATACAAGCTGCTTTGAAACTATTACCATCAGGTAAAGCGGCTGGCTTAGACAGGATATCCCCAGAATTTTACAATGCTATCAGTGAAGAAATCCTGCCTGTGATGTTGGAATTGTTTCAGACAATATGGAACTCTGGAACTATTCCTGAATCATGGCGTAGGACACGTATCATTGTGTTTCCCAAGAAGGGAAAAGATCCATCTCAATGCTCATTATTTAGACCAATCTCATTGATTAATGGGGACTCGAAAATTTATGCAAAAATTTTGGCCTGCAGGTTAGCTGGGATTATCTCTCAGATAATCCCTAGCGATCCACATGGTTTCATACCTGGTAAAGACACCATTCACCATACCAACCTAACAGCCACACTGATCGATTTAGCCACATTTTATCAGCTACCCTTTGCCATGATCTTTCTTGACACTAAAAAGGCATTTGACCAGGTTAATTGGAAGTATCTGTGGGCTTTGTTAGCTGATAGGGCCTTCCCATCCTCATTTGTACAGGGTATTCAGGCTTTATATCTGAACCCAGTGGCCTGTGTCTCGGTGAATGGTAATGACTCAGATTTTTTTGACATAACTCGTGGTACTAGACAGGGCAGCCCGCTCTCGCCTCTTTTAAATGCTCTTTATATCGAGCCATTTGCCCAATTGATGAGAACCACCCCACGAATACAGCCTTTTTCAGCACCTCCTTTATTACCTGTGAAATTATGCATGATGTTTTGTCTCTCGCGAACCACTAACTGCATTGGAGGCTGCGTGGGACTTTGCCAAAAGTTTTGGCTGTTTTTCTGGGTATCAACTTAATACTGAGAAGACCGTGGTGATGGTGTGGCATAGTCTGGCTAATAATCTACCTATAGTGCCCTAAACTCCACTATCTACCTAGGGATCAAGATATTAACTGATTTGGATTATATGTTACGTCAGAATGTTCTTGACATTATGCACCAAGTGGAGAGTCTCTTTAAATCTTGGCAGCATCTGCCAATTGGTATAATTGGTCGAGTTAACATTGTGAAAATGTCAATTTTGCCAAAATTTGTGTACATTTTCCGTGCCCTCCCCATGTGTTTGCGGCAAGAACAATATAAGCGAATTTCTTCTTTAATATCCAATTTTATCTGGAATGGTCAGATAGCCAGACGCTCCTATTTGAAACTTACTAGCAACTGGGAGAGAGGGGGTCTATCTCTGCCGGATATTAAGATATAAAATTGGGCTGCACAGATGGAACGCTTGAAAATGGTGTTCAATCAAGATCAATCTGCTCCAGAGTTTTTGTTACCATTATTTGGCATGCATAGGCGCAAGTTCGCGGACCGCCGCTATTTCAAGAAAGTGCGGCTAAAAGTGTTAAGGGTCTACCTTGGAAAATTGGTCTCAAGGGTCTACCTGGAAAATTGGTCTCAGATAGCTAAATGGTGTGGTGTTCCCATGTATCACATGGCCTCACGTTTATGAGACGCTTCAATTTTTGATATTGCTATGTATGATGGGGCTGCCGCTGTATGGGAGTATGCCAATACATTGTCACTTGGAGATTTATACCAGAATGGCAGCTTTATGGCATTCGATGAAATCAAACAGAAATATAATGTGCCTAACCACACTTTCTTTAAATATCTTCAGGTCCGCGACTTGGTATGTTCACACAATCTACTGAATCTCGATAGTAGCGAGTTCATCCTACACGTTTTCAGCCATAAGCGAACTAGGTCTGGCTGCATTAGTAGTCATTATAATATACTCGGGGATTATATAAGAGATGATCTGGAACATGTTGCAGAAAAATGGGCTAACGTACTGCAGAGGGTAGTTCCTAAAGAGTGTATAGCAAACTCCTTACTAAGGGCTAAACGTGTCCTCATCAGTAACCGTCTAAGGATCCCACATCATAAACTTATACTGAGGTTATATTACACTCCTGCCAGAATTAACCGTTGGAGATCTGCACAAATAGCTAAATGTCATAGATGTGATGAATACAATGCTGATATGCTACATATGTTCGTTACCTGCCCTAAATTGGTGGAGTTTTGGTCAAGAGTAGCAGAATATCTTGACAGGATGCATGGGGAGGACATCGTATTGACTCAACCACTGATTGTTTTTGGAGCCGACATAGAAGTTGTGGGCACTCTTCCTGTAACTTTTATTGCTATAATTATCGCTTGCTTATTAATTGCTAAGCACTGGGTTAGTACGGAGCCCCCCCACTTCGTGGAGTGGGAGAAAGATTTTACTGATTGTCGTCTGTGGGAGCAAAAGATGCATGAGAAAAGAGGTAATCTCTCGAAATTTTATTTGAAGTGGGGCATGCTACTGGATGACGGTACCCCTGTTGATCAATGATTATTTGTGTATTTTTGTGACTGTTCATTAACTCTGATAGTAATCGGATGTATTTCATTTTCACTATCACCGATAAATTTAACACTGCATTTTGTGTGTAATGGGTTCTCTCTGGTAGGATCTCTTGTTTTCTTCTCCTTGTGTATCATGAAATTGTGTACTACTTGACTACTTGGTGTAAAAAAAAAAAAGATAACAGTATCCCATAATATCATAAAAGAGTTATGAGGAGAAATTCGCGCCATATCACGATGCACATGACGATGTTTAGCTACGTGTCTAGACATGTGAATCACAACTCTCCGTAAACATTAACAAAAAAATATATATTTGAAAAATATGTTGGTAAACAAAAGCAAGGATGAGTGAGATGGGGCCAAGGGGAACAGGGAGAGGCACCTGAGAAGCAAGAACAAGGTGTATGAATGAGAAATACACGAGACTGCACCAGCTGGGGGACAAAACAGGCAGCCTTGTGGTAATAGTAGGTCCTCCTCTCGTAAGTGAGGTTTGTTAGGATGGCCAAGATGAAATCCTTAAACTAGTCGGGTGCATGGCCAGCTGATGCAAAGTTACAGCTGATACATTTGTTATTTACAAAATTATAGCATTTAATTATATATTTTTGTATTTTGACTTACCTCATTTGCTGCCTCCATTGCCAGCTTATGATGTTTTCTGGCCTAAAACATGAAAAACACATAAACCCTAATTTAATTATGAGACCCCATGATAGTTCCTGCTTATTCAGATTTTGAGAGACTTTAATTTTGATTGGCATTGTCACTTATTAATATGCATCAATTATAAAAGGAAGAGATATCCCTCTGTCTGGTGCGGAGTCATGCCTGCCCGTGCATTTGCTGTGAATTCACTATTAAGTACTAGGCCTTTAAGGTGGCAAAAAGTCAAATTTACTAAAGTGGCCACTACATGCATGGAACTTGACACTTTGGCCAGGCCCTCCATCAATGTTGGTATAAATTTAGAGATAGACCCTTTGGTGCTAGATGGAGCTCTAGAGACAAATGCTTTGGTGTTGGTTTGTGAGTCATAGGACTACATGAGGGGAACTTGCAAACATTTGCTGGGGGACACAAGATACGATATGAGTTTGACCCGAGGTCGCAGTAATCATATAAAAGTTAAGGGTACAGCAAAAATTGGGAAAGCAAGTATTGCAAGACGTGCAAAATGGGTAATATTACATATGAAAGTCAATAATCTTGAGCGTACTCTCTAAAAACAAAGCCTAATTTTAGTGTCCGTCAATCAAATTCACAATTTTCCTGGCTAAGAATACTCTTCATTGGATTCTTGAAGATATGTGGGGTCTGCAGAAAACGGCTTGGGGCGCCATATGTGGCCCAACGGCCTTACTTTGAGTATCCCTGGACTAGATGAGCTGTCATAGTTTTAGAAAATATTTTCATCATTTTTTATATCTTCTTCAAGCTGAGCTGTTACGTCTTTAAATGAAGACTCCTTGGTGCCCTTTAATTCATGTTTACTGAGTATAAGGCTAACGTTGATGTTAAAGTTTTTCAAGTAAAAGGGGTTGACCTCCCAATAAAGCAAATTTCCAAGCACATCCTTCATATAATGTACGTTATGAGGCTACGTACACTGCTCGTCAATATTAGGTAGTAATGGGATCTTATTATAAGTAACAAACTAATTCACCAAGATAGATTGATTTGCTGGTGAATGACTGTAATCCTTCCAGAGATAGTCAAGCTCCATTCCTGGAACCTAGCAATGCTACTGCATCCTGTCCCCTTCAAAGGGATCTATTTCCACAAGTTGTCTTAGTTAAATTAACTACTTTTCCAGGAACGATAGTATGCAAATGAGATCATGACTGTAAACTATAATGCATAATGTAGTTGTTTATAGAGTCCAATGTGATCAAATCAGCCATGTTAAGGTGGGGATGCTGGACACATGGAATTATTAGCATACCATTACATGGGTATTTACATCCCATGTATATTTTTTAGCTCACAACTCCTTGCTGATCCTGTGTTTCTGTACAATAGCACAGCATTTAATTATATATCATGCAGATTTTCCTACCTGGGCAGCAGCATACTGGTAGCCCTCCACCAAAGCAGGAATCTAAATCATGAGAAACACAAAACATATAAATGTATTTAGTGTTGGACCCGCTAAACCTAGTGTTTTTGTAATTTCTGCTTACATGAGTCTGTCCAATGTTTTGATATAATTTAAGATTCACGTTCAACTTGTTTGTCCCGCCTCAGCATAGTGTCTTTTAAAGATTACTATAGTGGAATAATTGCCATGCATGAGCCAGGAGCCCTCGGGAATTTAACAAGCATTGGCAATGCCATTAGTTGACTGAGTGCAGTGTTTTTTTCTGTCGTTTAATGTTTACCATTGCCATCTGCCATTGTTCAGACTTTGTCTCTGGTGTGCATGTGCGCATTTGAATTTAGTACACATGTAGCATCATGCTAAATCAGAATGAATCTGTGCATTTAACACTAAGCAGACCTTGCAATCTGCTGTAAGTTTTAGGTAGACAAAACCAGGAGTACTGTTGGCTGTAGGCACACCTTGGGGGTGTGGGTGGACTCCTCATGCGAGCCACCCCTTCATTTTTCTATTGCCTGCAAAAGGAACATATGCTCACCCACTCCTCTTATATGCACCAGTATGGTATGGCACTGGATGTTGGGTATCCCCCCTGCATAATGTATCTCCTTGAATCTTATATCCTCCTCTACTCATCGGACTGCCAACCAGCTGTGCCTCAATCAGTCTCAGTGCTAGGATACATTGTTCTTATTAGAATTAGCATTATTATTACTCTACTATTACTGGTACTACATTAATAGTACCTTACATTGGTCTCTTATGAACCCGTGGTTTTCCTGATAACTTGCCTCTCCCTCGCCTCTTCAGATAGCTAGCCAACTATGCCTATCAGGCTTCGGGTAAGGGTACACTGATTTATTAGAATTAGCTTATTATTATGTCACTATCACTGTTATTTAATTAATGATACTTTCAGGGAGACTGTCTGATGCACTTATTCATTTTGCGGGACTACCATACAATATGTGATACAGAAAGTTGGATACTGCGATGTAATGCATCATAAGAAGGTATTGGGATTCTGCACGGAATGCAAGTTTTTCTTGTGATGCACTCTCCCCCCTTGTCTCCTCTCCTCCCAATATTGGAACACTGCGATGTAATTCATTCTATATAGCTTTTGGGACTCAATACAGAATGCAAGTTTTCTTTGAGATACTCGCTCCACCCTTTCTCCCCTGATCCCTTTAACTAAGGGCTGTTTTGCAGTGGCCAACGGGTTAATGTGCCACATTGGGGGTCTGCACAGGATAAACAATTTCAACGAGATATCTGCCGTATACAGCACAAGCAGGCCACAGTGCGGGTAAAGTACTTATCTTAACGGGGGAGGCTTCTTCAGCTGGGTTTGGGGGGGCTTTATGTGTAATTTTGGGGGGCTGGAAGAAGGTACGGATCCCGGTGGCAATAAGAGGGCCACACAGTGTGCATCTGGACCTGGGTGGGCTGCTTTGCCATACCCCCTACCTCTTCATACCCCTCCCGACCTACTGTCATATGTTTGCATGTGTATTCAGATGCGCTCCTATCTTTCCCGTTCTCTCCCGGGCATATCCTCCCTATACTCCAGTATTCAGAAACATGGCCTCCTCTACTAAGGGCATGGTAAGGAAGGCCATTAAGAACATTCTAGGTCCAGGCTCGCAGTCCCATGTCACCCTCTTGCTCCCTGAACACCACTATTCATTCAACCGAACCCTATACAATCCCCCTCGGACTGCACCCCACTCCCCGGAACAACTCTAGTTGCTATTATCTATGGCAACCAGAATACTATTTATGTAATTCTAGACAGTAAGAGCTCTGTCATGCACATCTGATCGATAACTAGGACAGAGACTCAGTGGTCCCAGTTAATATAGGTCAAGGAGGGTCAGCATGATGGACCACGGGCCCACGCCTAGTCCCTCTCACCCATATGTCTACTGACTGCCTAGGCACTGGCCTTTGACCCCTAACCCCTCCCTCAGATGCACTTCACTCTCACTGCATGACTCTAAAGTATATTAATGCATGGTCACCAGATTACTAATGCATGCTATAGTTCATAAATTCTCTGCCCTGCTATGTTTTGCTTCCTCCCACAGGTACGAGGTTGATGAGCAGACCCAACAGACAGCTGTAGCTATATTGGGGGCTATATAAATACCGTAACGTAACATAACATTCTCAGTGCTCACTTCACTGCCTCTATGGCTTTGCCAGTGCTTACTCGTCATCCCCTACAGCTTTGACAGTCGTCACACCTCTGCTACTATGGCTTTCACACTGCTTTGCCTGCTCATTAATTGCTTTTCCAGCACTCAGTCTGCTGCCCCTGAGGTTCTTCCACTGTTCACATTGCTGCCCCAATTGCTTGTTGCATGCATCCTTTGATGAAGAACATTAACAACTAATTAATTACATTGGTGATGCTTGTTGCATGCATTCCTGGACTAAGAAAACTAAATGCATTAGTGATGCTTATTGCATACATCCCTGGAATAAGAACACTAACAACTAATTCCATTGGTGATGCTTGTTGCATGCATCCCTGGGCTAAGAACACTAACAATTGCTTCAGTGAACTCTGAAAACAAAACTGTTCCCCTGTGCAATGTCATTGCCAATGCTTTTTGTAGGCATCCCAGTATGAAAAATACCCATAATGGCATTGCCAAAGCATGATTCATTCCTCGCTGGTCTAAGGAAACAACTGATGGCATTGCCAAGTCTTGTTACATGCATTAATGGACACAGAAAACAAACAACTAATGGTATTTCCAATACGTCTTTCATGAATACCCAGATGAAAAATACCAACTAATGGCTTTTACAATACTAGTTGCATGCATACCTGTAATTAGGAAACCTAACAGCTCATGGCATTACCAATGCTTGTTGCAAGTGCCCTGGGAAAAGTTCAAGTAACTTCAGAAAACTAACAACAAATAGCATTGCAAATTCTTGTTTCATTTTACAGACTCACTCCTCTGTGAAATGGCATTGACAATGCTTGATGTATGCAAAATATGGATATCAGAGATATTGGCCATTTTTTTCAACTTTCAATAGATGTTTGCAGCCCTCAACCTCTGCAGGCTATCAGTTTCCAAGTGAGCTGTCTTCTGAGTCTCAGGTCCTGAATGAAGCTGAGATACAATTATTTCAGCTTCTGCAAGGGTTAGAGACTCATCGGAAAACACATTTGAAAGCTGAGAATGGGGTTTGTGCTGTTTTTTGTGCACATGGATCCCACAAATATCTACAAGCATGAGCCAGATATTGGCGAGTGCATCTGCTGACACAAAAACAAAAAACTGCTTCCACAATGGGAGACATGCAGCACAGCGACACATCTATAACTAAACAAATATATTGCAAGAATCCCTATTAGGGAGACTCACAGCATCATTGTACTAATATTTCGCTTGCCTTCCTTGTAGATAGATTAGATAGATAGATAGATAGATAGATAGATAGATAGATAGATAGATAGATAGATAGATAGATAGATAGATAGATAGAT
>JAUEJH010464593.1:0-12506 GCA_032275315.1 Desmognathus intermedius
CTTCTTCAGGAGGGGCGTGATGACCGCCGCCTTCCAGTCGGCCGGAACCCAGCCCACTGACAGAGACCAGTTGACCAGCAGGTGAATCAAACTGGCCACACTGGGTGCCACCGATTTAAGGGCAGGAGTGGGGATGGGGTCCAGCCGAGAGGAGGAGGGGCCCATCTTGTCAATGAATTGCAGAACGTCCAGAACCGAGATGGCAGCAAACTCCAAAAATGGGACAGTGGCGGGGTGCCCCCAGTCCGCATCCGGATCCCCCAGTATAGGCCGGCTCTCCGCGAGTTCAGTGCGAATGGCCAGGATCTTGTGGTCGAAAAACTCTGCCATGTCCTCGGCAAATCCCTGTGGTGGAGAAAAAGGAGTTGCAGAAGGCTCAAAGAAGGGCTTACAGATATTAAACAATTCCCGTGGGCGGGAAGCCGCTGCCTGGATGGACGTGGTCAGGTGGGAGGATTTGGCCTCAAAGATCATTTTTTTATACACTCGGAGGTGTGATATAGCTTTTTGACGATCAGCCTCCGAGCTAGAGGCTCGCCATCTCCTCTCAAGAGTACGGCCCATAGCTTTACAGGCCTGTAACTGGGGAGTGAACCACTTGTTGGTGAGATGGATGGGCGGACGTGCCCTAACCAGAGACAGTGGGCAGAGCTGATCTATGAGGGTCCGGAAGAAAGCATCCAGCCGTGCTGACACGGTGTCAAGGTGGTCAGAAGGATGGTAATTGAAGTGGTTAGACTGAAGCCAGAGATCAAGAGAGGCCATGGTCAAATTTGCCCACCGTCGTCTCCAAACCTGTGATGGCTTGACTACTGCCCGTGGCATAGATGGCTGGATTCTCAGTCCCTGAGCCCGCACCAGATGATGATCAGCCCATGATAAGGGCAGCACACTACCTGAGGGTAGATTCACATCACGTGTAGCGATGAAATCGAGTGTGTTGCCCAGTCGGTGTGTGGCTTGGGTGGAAGTGAGACGGAAATTAAATGATTCCAGTAGTGCCAGCAGATCAATGACCATAGGGTCGGTGGTATCATTAAGATGGAAATTGACGTCTCCGAGGATGATGGCCTTCTTTGCGCCAGCCACCACCTCCTCCAGTAGCATTTGGAATTCCTGTAGGAAGGTGGTCCGGCTCCCTGGGGGACGATAGATTACCACACAAATAGCTGGATGGGCTTCCACATGGAGGCATTTCATGGACAGCCATTCAAATGAATGGAAAGGGCCCACTGGTAACCAAGGGGAGGTCTGAATCTTATGAGAAATGATAAAGGCGACCCCACCTCCCGTCCCATTAAGACGTGGTTTAGACAGAAGGGAAAACCCTTCCGGAGGCAGGTCAAAAGAAGAATAACAGACGTCCGGTCGGAACCAGGTTTCTGTCAGGGCGGCCAATAATGGACGCCCTTCCAGTAAAAGGTCAGCTACCGCGGGAGCATGTCCAACTGCCGACCGGCAGTTTAATGTCCAGACCTCCTGTGTCCCCCAGTCCAGTTGTGTAGGCATAATGTCTGCTGATGGAATCAGACTTAAACCATCGGGAGGGCTTAGCGTAGTGGGCTGGGGTAGGAAAGTGGGCAAGGAGGTGATATGAGGAACGGCTGAGACCTGAGGTATCACATTAGAGGGGGAGATAGACTCTGCTGTGGGCGCAGACGGACAGGTAGGGCACAGTGTTGTTAAAGTGCAATCAAGTGGTCTGAAGGGAGAGGCAGAAGCTGCATCTGGAATGTCAGAGTATTTAGAAAAATCAATGCCCTCCCAAAGAAAGAGGCAGTCCGTCCAGGACGTAGTAGTCCTGATAAAGTCCACGGGTGGGGAGACTGTGGCTACAGTAGGAGGTAAGCATGGTATAACACACCCAGCAATTGGTATGTTGTTCGAAGTCAATATATTCGGTTCATCGCTGATGTTTAGATGGAAGCAAGGGGGTGCAGTGGTATGCGGACTTACATGGAAGGGGAGAGGCTCTGGCCCGTCTGTGCACGGACAGGCACAGACAGGCCTGTGCCTTAGCCCTCCTCCGCCTTCGCCCGAACCCGGCTTCGCCTGCCGGCCGCCCTGCACAGCTTTTGTTAGTGCCGCGACGCCATTGGCCGGGCGTCGGGTAGTGGGCGTGGCTACAGCGGCGATCCGGGAACGGGAGCGGGTACAGCCCGCCGGCCCCACAATCTGCACACCAGGCAGCACGGTTGTTCTCCTAGCAGCCATGCTGCTCCTGCTGGATGGAGTTCTCACTGCGTCCATGCTGCTGGGTGATGGTTTCTTTGCAGCCATGCTGCTCCTGGCAGAAGGAAACGAGCCAGATGATGAAGGCAGCAGCAGAGAGTCTGAAGGTAAGCCAGGTGAGCCGGGCAGGGCAGAGACCACGTCCAGGGACTCGGTGGACGGAGTCCCTGGGGCAGGAGGGGGCTTGTCTCCAATTCTCGGGTCCAGCCCAATCTTTTTCTTGTGGCATGGTTCCGAAGGTTACCATGCTAAAACACGCCAGGAAAGCTCACTACTCAAACAGAATTGAAGAGGAGGTACAGGCAAGCAAAGAACTTTTCAAAATAATAGAGGAACTGAAAACACACAGAAAACCACCAGAAGAACTGTCCTCAACAGAGTTCTGTGAAAGGATGGCCAAACACTTCAGAGAAAAAGAAGAGAAGTTAGACAAGAAGATCAAGGAACTAGACATACAACTGAACACAGGAAGCGCCCCACCAATGGACCCAGAGAATGATCGGAGGAACACAGCGTACCTCTCAGAATTCACAATCCCAACAAGAGAAGAATTCACCAGGTTCGTCAAAGGAAACAATTCAGCAGGATCTCAAGAGGACCCATGCCCACAAAACATATACAAGAAACTTGCCACATCATCTTTAATCGGAGACATTATCTGGGACATTGTCAAGAAATCACTAACCTTCGGAACCATGCCACAAGAAAAAGATTGGGCTGGACCCGAGAGTTGGAGACAAGTTCAGAGCGATCGCAAGAAGCAAATACCTGGCAAAAATCATTGAAAAAATTGCTGCAAGACAAGTGAGCGAGCAACTAGAATGAAACAAACTCCTCGGCCGAGCACAATCGGGCTTCAGACCTAGACATGGGATGGAGACCATCCTCATCTCAATCTGGGACTACCTGAAACTGCAAGCAGATGAGCAAGGGGAAGCCGCCTTGATTCTACTAGACCTATCAGCGGCCTTCGACACAGTCAGCCATGAAATCCTAGCCAAGAGACTAACGGAAGTAGGGCTCACAAACACCTGCAATAGCTGGGTCATGGAATTCATAACAGACAGAAAAGTACAGGTCTCAACCAACGAACACACATCTAATAGCTACACTCTGAAGTGTGGAGTACCACAGGGTTCACCTATCTCCCCATTCTCTTCAACATATATCTCAGACCACTGGGGGAAATCATATTGAAACACGGACTAATCGTCTACAACTACGCGTACGACACTCAAATCATCTGGAAGATGGACAAAACAGGGACCATTCTCAACACAAAGATGACAACCTGCCTCAGAGGTAGCTGCATGGATGATCTTGACCCATCAACTAATTAACGCAGGAAAGACATTGCGGAAACAAAAGACAAATGCCGTAACGATTCCCTTGGGCCACTGAACTGGGGGAACCACCAAAAAAATCAGCTGAAACAAAAAGCCTGGGGACCACCATATCCAGCTCCCCCAATCTGTTAAAAAATGCCAAAGAAACATCCAGGAAAAGCTTCCACATCCTAAGAATCCTTAAAAGGGTTGTCACAATCTTGAACTACCAACAAAGGGTAACTGCAATAATGGCACTAGTCCTATGCAGGCTTGACTATGCCAACGGGATCTACGCAGGAGCGTCCGTGGAGTGCATTAATGTTGTACAAAGAGTCCAGAATGCGGCGGCCAGACTCCTAACACGAACCCCACCTAGAGAACACATCACACCAGCCCTGATGGCCTTACACTGGCTCCCAGTCAGCAGAAGGATAACATTCAAGATCATGAACCTGACGCACCAAGCACTCTACGCACAAATGCCGGACTATCTACACCAGAAGATAAGACTAAAACCAATCACCAGACCCCTCAGGAACAAGGAAGACATAAGGCTGGAGATACCGAGAGTCAGAACACAGAAATGCGGGGAAGCCAGCTTCACGTTCCAGGCACCAAAAATATGGCACAAGGTCCCACCGGGAATCAGGAAGACGAGGGACAGAGTTGCTTTCAAAAAGCAAGCAAAAACCTGGCTATTTATCAACAACGGAGATCTCAACTAATCAATCATTCATGTGACCATACCCAGAGAGGCATTGACAAGAAATGGACCTCCCCAAATCAAACTGAAGGAACCTGCCGGCAGAGGACATAGAAAAATTGGAACGACTTAACTCCCACACGAACACAAACACCAAGAGGCTGACAGGAGTACATTAAAAAGACAAGAGAAATAGAGAATCACCGACGAAGAAACCCAACAAACCCAAGACAGCCAGATGAAGCTAAACTTCCAGTTTTTGGCAGGATTAAGTTTCAATCTCTTTGCCTTGTGCATCGGGCCTTCTATGGAGAAGGAGCATCCTATCTTCAGGACTAAATTGTCTCTCATGTGCCTACAAGGAACCTGAAATTCATTGTAAACTCATAATCAAGCAGAATTTACTCCTTTTTTACCACTAAAACAAAACTCATAATGAGGCTGATGGTCACTATTGTTATGTTCTCCAGATGAGGGCACTATTGTAAAGGCTAACTAATGTGCTCATTCTTGAACTTTGTTTTCTGATTGGCAAATGTTGCCATGGTCCTAGCTTATACAAAATTGAACTCAAAATTATTGAAGACCTAGACACTTTTAAATGCTCTGTGAAAACTCTATTTTTTACTGATATTGCCTGACTCAGTTAGTGTCATCTTGTTGTCCTTATTTTTTTTTTTGATGGATTTTATCTGCTTTGAATTGACCAATCTTTTGTATTCGACTTTGTGTTGTTGCCTTCGGTGTGTGCTGAGGCCCTTGGGCGTGTTGCAGAGTAAATACAATAAACTTAAACTTAAAATGTGTTTCATCTTCATAGGCTCTTTACTTTCACATTCTATATTCCATTCTCTGGCACACATATGTTGCACAGGAGTTTGCTCATATGAATTAATGTTTAAATGTTCAGAAATGTTGCTGGGGGTCTTTAATGCTGTACTGAAGATGCTATTTTCAAGCATGCTTTTTATGGACTAGAGTCTGAAACTAACTTGCACCTTTAACTGGCAGTTTGAATTGTGCTGTGCTAGCCAGGATTTCACAATGTGCTGCTTATTGGAAGCACAAAAGTATATCTGAACAGAACACCACTTGGTATTGCATGTACCATAATATAAGTGAGCTTTATTTTGGTATGTAGTAGGAGCAAATCTAATGGCATTTATAAACAATTTTGGTGGGCTTCAGTGATTTCCTTTTTGAAAGGCACATGATTGCTTCCTGCTCTATGGGAATAATACAGTGAGCATCCTGAAATATTTACTTTACTTTTACTTTAATTAACGGTTTAACGTGCCACACGCCCATAGGCCACTATTTTAATAGTTTGGAATACACTCTAACCACCTCTATCTAAATGCCTGTAAAACCCATAGATTGTAATACAATTTATTTTGAAAATTAAGCTTGTAATAAATCTGTTTGTAATGTCCTCATTTAAATTTCAGTTTACTAAATTATCATGGAAAGCTTCAAAACTCACTAATATCAGTTCACCTCCCGCACTATGGCCTTGCGCTACTGAAATATGGGGGAACTGTTAATGTCCCATCGTTTAAAAGTTCACCATTCATGATTGATTGGAAAGTTCCTTCCTTATTTGAACAATTCCTTCATCCTCACTTAAATGATTAGTCAGGAACAAAAGTCGAAAAAAAACTTACAGTATCGCGTCTCTCTTTTACATTCTCAGAAAACAAGGATGTACAATCTTTTCAAGAGTAATAATGTGCTCATAAATTGTGGAAATGAATGCCTACCCATACCAGTCCTTCTAGGTGCTACACCTAGATTATGCTAGCACCTAGATTATGTTTGTAGCACCTAGATTATGTTTGTACATTACATAATAATAATAAAACTTTATTTGGTTGACATTTCTGCCATACAAAAAAGATAAAAATAATAAAAATGTATAAAAACGTACAGTCCATACACCATTTTAAGTATTGGTTGAATACAGACTTCGACAGTGTCAACACAGTACATAAGGATTATGAATTGCATCGCAATTCGAATATAACATTTCAAAACGGTGCGTTTAATAATCCAACCTTCTCTGACATACATCAAGATCTTACATATTACAGTTGCATTGTTAGTTTCCAATAAACATTTTACGCGAGCCACAGCGTTGGTTGAATCACATTTTTTAAATAAACTACACAGCCACCTCTCCCTTAGCTGTTGTAGATACTTGCAGTCACTGAAAAAGTGGAAAATATCATAAGTTGCAAGTGATGAACAAGTACAGAATCTATTGTCCTGTGTAAGACCCATTCTGGAGCCCCAATATGTTAATATGGGCAGAACCCCCAGTCTGGTTAGAAGAAATTGTCTCGCCGTTTCAAACGAGCTGGCGGTCAGAATATATGGTTCCATGCCTCTGCAGTGTTTGACAGTTGTGTAATGATTCAAAGATTTTTTGGACAGGAGTGCAACTATATCATATTGCTGTGTTTGTATTTTAATCTTTTCCAACCTAAGTTTCTTGCCTGACTGAGAGCAAACCAAATCACATTACATAAAATCTACGAATGAATGGAAAAAATTGCAATTTACTGTAGTTTTCACTCACCTTGT
Organism: Desmognathus intermedius; assembly: GCA_032275315.1. Lineage (NCBI taxonomy): Eukaryota > Metazoa > Chordata > Amphibia > Caudata > Plethodontidae > Desmognathus > Desmognathus intermedius. Next base: position 6,847 of record JAUEJH010464593.1, read on the forward strand.
TTGAGCCCAACTACTCCTTCACCAACACTTTCAACAATTCCTGCTCCTTCATGCCCCAGAATTAGAGGGAACTTTACATTGGTAAGGACGCCTTCGAGAACACGGTCATCTGAGCGGCAGATCCCAGTGGCTACAATCTGTGGCATAAAAATACAAAAACATATGCTATGTTATATAAATTTTCCTTGTAACAATATCAGTTCAATATCAAAAAATGTATTCAATCATTAAATAATGACAATGATTTAAAAAAAAAATTATAATTCAATATTAGTCCTATGCACAATGAACATACCCGATTAAAAGCATTTTATAAACAGATAGTACCTGGTTGATGGCAGACCAGCATGTTCAGGGGATAGATAGGTGATCACAATGTTTTCGAAAGCTCAGTACGTGCCTGTGTTTGCATGTGGAGTGCATGAGCCGGCATGATATGTATATGGATATATGTATGTCTATGGTTAGGTAGGCCCATATAATCAGGTAGCAGTCCCACTAGTACATTTTAGATGTAGTCCCCTTGAGCAGGGAAGTACTGTTCTTATGTCCCACAGTAACTCCTGCTTTAGGCCTTGATACGCATTAAGAAACAGTGCTGAAATTTTTGGAAATGGGTATGAAATTCTATCTGAATAAGTGACTGAGTTCCCAAGTATCTTGGTGGTACAGTACATATAGTGGGGTCACTGTCAGTTCCAAAGGATTCTCTGACCTAAACTAAATCAGCTATGAACTTCCTCAAACTGCCCCGTCACCTTCACATAACCAAAAGTCCAATCCTAAAAGTGGCTCATAAAATAGTTGGGCAATAGGGAGGGCATGGTGGTCTGCAAGTAAGAAACGACTCAAGTTGAAATGAGGGGGGCTTAATTTGTACACCTGACAGGCTGTCTTCAGGGAGCACAGATGGCTACTGACAGCTTACATAGCTCAACCATTAGGGTTAGGTGGGGTGTTGTGGCAAGCTTAAGCATTCAGGGGCAATGGAGGTGTGGAAGCAGGTCGTCTGTTATTTGGTGGGTGGAGGGTGTGTGGTGGTCACATGGGGCTCTGTCGTTAGACGGGTTTGGGGTGTTGTGGCATTGGGCGTTCTGGTGTTCAGGGGTAGGGAGAGGGATGGGAGGGAGTGTTCTGGTGTTCAGGGGTAGGGGGTGCGAAAGGGGCAACTGCTACCCCTCCCCTCCTGGTTCCCAGGGTCTGCATGCAAAATGCACAGCTTGGCCCGATTTGCATTTTTTTTCAAAAGTTTTTTTGCCCCCCCTCTGGAAACATTTCTGCGGACGCCCATGCTAGTGGATTCGAGCCCAACTTCAGGCTCAACTCAGACTCACCAAGAGTTTAAGTCCAAGAGTTTAGCTTGAGCCCAGGGGCTCAGATATGCAGGGCACAGTGACCCCTCTGCAAATTGTTGAGCGCCATTTTATAAATGCACTGCATTTATACATTGTCACACTAAAATGTATAAATGCACTTCAGTTGCATGGGCAAAAAGATGGCCGACAAGGATGGAGGTAGGGTGCGTGGAGCTCTGTACGGATCGCAAAAAACAAGAGGTAAATAAGGCACACGAATGGAGAAGAAGTTGTCGGAGCAACAACAGATGACCCAGTGTGAGGATGGAGGAGACAATGCCCTGGTAAGGTGGGGAAGGGTGGAAAAAGAGACCCCAGCACCTCGGGGAGCCTGCCTGCTTCATGCTCCTGAGGGCGAGGGGCAGAGTGGCCACCGTGGGCAACCCGGCAAACTGGGGAGCCCGGGTCTAGCACAATGGTGGGATTGGGCCAAGGGGGCACCCGCCCACCCCACCTGGGTGGTGAGGGACCCCAGCGTATATCTGGCCTACCCGGAAGCCTTGGCCTCAGCATAACTAAGAAAATGAGAAAAGGGGTGGGCGGTAGTAAGCAGTAGGCTCGCTACCACAGTGGGGAGATATTGATAGCAAATCCACTTACACTCATCATCCAAACTCATCCGGAACGGAGAAGAGCACCGTACCCAAGACAAGGTAAACACACCAGATCCCAATCACAAACTGGATGCAAGGGCATGGGGGGGCAAGTAAACGACAAGTGGTTTAACCCAACAAGGGCTCGGGCCCGCAGACTAGGAAAGGCACAGCCCCACAAAATAGAACAACTGACAACTTGGCCAGGTACCCCCACCATGGAGGGCAACACACATAGGAAAGACATGGAAAACCAACCAGTTCCAAAATGGAGGAATGGAAGAAGTAAGAAAGAAGGAAACACAAAAGACGGACGTGGACTGCGGCCCACACCATAGAGTAGAAGAGTGACCGGAAGCTGGAAACAACAAGCCGTCGGCAAGTGGAGGGGAGAAAAACAGGAAGTGGAGGAAGGTCGAAAAATACGAGATGCAGTTCGTAAAAACACAAGGATGTGCAGAGGCAAGGAACAGAAAAGTAGTAACCCTTGACCAAACAACGAAGAGGAACAAAGAGCTACAAAGAGAAATCTGAGGAAAACAATAGCAGAAGGGAAAGGAGGAAGGTAAGGAAATGGCATTGAGATAGGAGACAGAATACTAAGAGGGGAGGAGGGGTTGGGGTCGAAGGGAGCTTTAGAGGGAGGAATCTGAGGGGGAGGAATATAAAGAATAGAAAGGACGGAGGGGGCAGCGGTAAGGGACTTAGCGGAGGTTGCCTGAGGAGACCAACGACAGAAATCAGAAGCAACTTGGAAACATAAAACCCAATTTATGGACACAGTCATACGGAAACGGGAGGGCTGGGATAGCGGATAGGAGCGACAGTCAACACATTGCAATCGAGGGTAGAACAAACCTAAGAACCGGATAGAGTAGAGACAATACCCGACCAAACAGAAGGCGTACCCGCTAAATTGGGGAAGGGAAGCAAGTGACAACCAGCCCTTGCAGGACAACAAGAAGGGATAGGCCAGTAAATGAGGAGGGGCTGGTGCAAGAACACAAGAGCAGGGCTGGAAGCATGGGCCCAATCTCAGGCAGGAGAGCAGAAAGCTGGAAAATATTGGAGACCTGAGAAGGGAAGCAGCAGACAAGCAGCGGGAACTCGGACACAGGGCAAAGGAAGAGAATCAGGCCAGAATGCATGGGAATAATGATAGCAGGGAGACTAGCTCCAAGCCGGGAGCTAGTCTCCCGGTTTGGGAGCTAATTTGGAACCACAAGCACACCAGACAAGCAGGAAGGCAGAGAAGCCTGTACACGAACTAACACCTACAAGCAAAAAAGTCCACCTGAAGTCCAAGGGATAGGCAACCTGTCGGGCAGCCCACAAGGAAAGGAAATAATAGGATTCATCCAATAACAATACATTTTCCAACCCACAAAATGACCGGGGAGATGGAAACCAGAAGAGAACCACCAACCGCAAGCGGTGGTGAAAAAACAGACCCAACACAAAGGGAGCAGGAAGCGCACAGCCAAGACAAACAGAAGAAGGGGACTAAAAGAGGCACGGAACACAGACACAAAAAGACCACAACGAGGAAAACAGACCCGGAAATAGAAGATCCCAGAGAGACAAACCTAAACAGGCAGGAGGAAGAACCAAGCAGAGACCAAGCAAGCTCCGGAAAAAGGAGGGATAGAGAAAAAAGAAGGAAATTGAAAGAGGTCTGGAACCCAACGGGACCAACCACAGACACAAGAAAAGAGAAAGGCCTGGCAACATTGGAGCCCAGAGGGGGAAGCAACCCAGGAGGATAAAAACAGACAGCTCCTCACCAAGGAAGAAGAGCCCAGGGCAAACAAGAAATGTAAAGAAAGGAAAAAAAGAGACAGAGAGAAAAGAAGGAAACAGAGAGAGGTCTGGAACCCAGAAACAAGAACAGCTAGTGAGCTAAAACAGACGATAAAAAAGCAAGAGGCAACTGAAGCGGAAAAAAAAAATATGGAAGAGCCAACCAACGAAAGAGGGTCTGCATACAAAACGCCTACCATCTCACAAAATACCCCCCATCGCCCGCCCAGAGATTGGCCGGGGGTAAAGAAAGAAATAGACAAATTCAAGGGGATGAATTTTAAACCGCCAGTAACCCCATACCCAGGGAAGAGAGAAAGAAGGCGAACTTGGCTGCTAGAGCCGGAGCTAGCCGGCTCACCCATCAAACACAGCAAATTGGCGAACGAAGAAGACACGGGAGAAGAACAATTTGTGAACCCATTCCCAAGCCTACAAGACGAGAGCGAAGAGGAAGAGACAGAAGGAAACAAGGAAAAATGCACAACCAGGCGAATGGAATTTAAGACAGCTGTATCAAGAAAATGCCTTCTGGACGCTACGAGAGAACCCCGAACGCATTGGGGGACCTACTGGGCAAGAAGAAGAAAGGCAAGACAGGAATACTCATCAACGCATGGTGGGCTCAGGAACACAGAACAGAAATCAGACAACTCCTGGAAACAGCGACACCAGACTGCCTGTTCATCACCGAATCATGGTTCTAAGAAGATTCCCTTCCCATCATCAACCAAATGATCCCTCCAGAATACCTACACACCCTCAAGAACAGAAACTCCAGAGGTGGGGGCCTAGCAGGGATACACAAGAACAACTAGAAAGTGGAAAGAGACGACAATATCGAACTGGAGAAATGCGAGCACCTCCTGATAAAATGCAACTCCAGGGATGCTGAGACACACTCCTTTCTACTATTATACAGGCCGCCGGCGGAAGATCCAGAGTTCTCAGGCCGCCTAGCGGACACGATATATCGAACATCATAATAAAACACGACAATATAACAATCCTGGGAGACCTGAATATAAAAACCAATATCGCAGACAACAACATGGCCAAGACACTCATAAACAAAATGGAAGTACTGAACTTCCCCCGAGGAGTTTTCCTCCCGACCCACAAGAAAGGGAACACCCTTGACGGAATCTTCCACTCGGACCCCAACATAGAGGTAGGAAACCCCATAGAGCTAGCATGGACGGACCACTGCATGATTCCCTTCACCATCCCAAAAATCGACACCGAAACAGTGGAGCAAAAAGAACCAGAACAGGAAGGAAATGGAGCAAAGTCAACGTAGATGAAGTATTGATACCGACGCTGACTGACCGAATTAGGGAACGGTTGACAACTGGAAACCCCCCAGAGCCGCCGAACGAAAGAAAAGAAGACACCAACATGGAAACCCGAGAGAGAGCAAGGACAGAGCTAGGCCAAGAGATAAGAAACCTAGAAAGCTGGATAACACAAGCGCTAGACGACATCACCCCCCTAAGGACTATGAAACAAGTAAACGTGCACAGGCCAAACCACTGGTACAATGAAGCCATCAACAACCTAAAGAAAAAATGCAGGAAAAATCTCAGAACATGGCAGAAAGATCAGTGCGACTCCAACCTAGCAGAATACAGAAGGAGCATTAGGAACTACCGTATTACACTATTTATTTATTTATTTATTTATTTATTAAAGCTTGTAAAGCGCTTACTGCAAATGCTTCGTAGCGCTGTAAAAAAAACACAGAAATAAAAACAGTTAAAAACAAGCATGTATCCACCAACAGAAGATCTTCCCCCCCAAAGAGCCCACCCTCAACAAACCCCCGCCGCCCCATAGCATCAAAACAGCAATGAAATCCAGCCGGTCATTAGTGTGAGCCCCGCCAGCCTACCCCTGGTCAAGCCAGCGCAAA
>JAUEJH010497803.1:0-12316 GCA_032275315.1 Desmognathus intermedius
ATTAATCCTTGGTCTTTTGACATTAATTTTGTTCCCGCACCTTTAACTATCCCTGCAAAAAATCTGATTGACATCATTATCTCGCATGATTCAATTGTTCTGAATGGTAGAGTCCCAGGTCATGATATTGCTGCTCCTACCTTCAAGCGAGGTTCTCTCCGTTCTTCCATCGACTATGCGTTGATAAGTGCTCAGCACTATAAATATGCATTATCTATGGAGTATAAGAGGACACCACATAGCGATCACGCTCAGTTAATCTTTGCCGTCTCCCCTGACACTTTACAACCGGTCATTGAGGTAGCCCCTGTTAAGGGTCCTAATGTAATGGTAAAAAAAGCACTGCGTATTCAATTTAGCCCTGGTCAGTTATTTAACTATGAGCTATTACTCACTGATCTTAGTGCTTGCACACTTCTCGATTCAAAAGATCCGATTGCGACCTATGAATTTATTATAAGTAAGATCCAAGATTTTCTTTGGCAACCATTGACGCACTCATCATCCGAGCACAGGGACCTTCATGGTTCCTCCAGCAATGCCTGGTTCGATGACGAATGTCGCTGCCTAAGAAGGAAGTTATGGCGCGCGGCTTCTATTATTAAATCTAAAGCTATTATTAATGTCATCAACTATTCAACGCTAAAATTGGAATATCGCGCTTTAATTAAACAAAAAAAAAAGGCCTATGCTTTATTCCAGACACAACAACTATCTAAATTCCTGGAATTACAGGATTTAGCCTCGTTTTGGAACACGTTGAATACTATTCTAGCTGATGGCTCGGTTACAACTCCTGTTGCCCATATTCCTGAAGCTGTGTGGGTTGAATTTGTAGTTAAGCTTTATAAGAACTCTGCTACTAAGACAATTAATAATTTCCCTCTCATTGGATCTACATTGGACACTGTCGAAGCCTGCTCTGAATCGCCTTTTAGGTCTGTTAAAACCCTCACGTGCGCCAGGCCCTGACATGATTCCTGCTTTTTATTTAAAATTAGCCAAAAACAGCTGGTCGAATGTTTTGAGCCCCGTAATCAATCATGCTTTGCTCACCTTTTCTTTACCTGATTCCTGGTTAGGCTCAACATTGATCCCTATACACAAGAAAGGCCCCAATAACTTGCAAACTAATTACCGACTTCTGGCACTATTAGACACTCCAGCCAAAGTCTATGCTAATATATTACTGGACGAATTGACTGAATGGTGTGAGTCTAATAGCATTCTGCCGCCCTCACAAACTGGGTTCCGGCAAGGTTTTTCTTCTATCGACAACACCATGATAATTGAGCTACTGATTGGGAAATATGCCCATTATAAGAACTCTCCCTTATACCTGTGCTTTTATCGATTTCGAGAAAGCATTTGATAGCATCTCTCGGGAGCTTTTATGGTCCAAGCTAATCAGGTTGGGTGAGAAACCAGCGCTGATAAAAGCAATCGCCGCCCAGTATACTAACACCTGGGTGAGAGTGAGGTGGGGCCAGAACTGTCGTGTATTTTAAGCATTATTCAACAAATGTCAGCATTATTTTAAGTGTTATAGAAAAGTGTTTTAGAGTTCATTACTGTACTCTTTTAAATGTGTTCAATGCACTGCAACAGCTGTGTTAACCCACTGAGCTGCCTCACTGTAAAATGCTGAGATGAAATGCTTTGTCATCATGAGACATTGTCTAGCACCTTACTTTACGCTTGCTATGAATATGGCATGAAGCTTCCGACAGGAAAAAGCCATATATAGACTTCTGCCAGGAACAGCCAAAAAAGGACTTCTTCCCAGTTCCCCAGGAAAGCCCATTTTTGGACATTCTGCTTAAAACTTTTGCTATGTCACCATGACCAAGATTTTGCAAGTCACAGTGACACTGGAAGATTTCAGGGAAATTCCAGGCTTATCCAGGGTATAAATAATGGCCCCTCCATCAGTGCAGGAGGGACTAGGAGCGCAGGAGACGCAAGAGGCCTGAATCTACGACGCACGGGGCTGGAGGGAGAAAAGAGCCAAGATCAAGACGCGCTTGTGCAGCTGTTTACCTTCAAAGACTGAGCTGACCGCAGACGTTTCCTGGCAAGCAGAATCTAGAGCAAAGTTCACGCTAATGCTTCACTGAAGATTAAAGCAAATGTAAGTTCATGATGCGGGATAAACTTGCAATGCATAAAATGTGATTTGCCAGACACGAGGAAATGTAATGACGTACTTCTATGCTACGGTCTTACTGGGGTTAAATATATTAGGATTTGCGATCACAACAACATTAGGGGTAATTTTGTATCATTTGTACAGCTTAATAAATATATAATCTTGATAAACCCAGTGTAAGTGATTTGTGTGAGTCCTCAGTGAATATAAACTAATGTAAATAATATACCAAAATATGTATCTTTGGCAAACAAACCCAATAAATATAGCGTGTATCTAGCACACTAATCCTCAGTGTATATAAAGGGAGAAGTCGCGAACTCCCAGCTCAGAACCACTAGGAATAGGCTTCGTCATAGACTGAAACAAGACTCAGCCTACTGTCAAGACACTTGACAGGCAGGTGGGGTTGATTGACGGTCTCTGAGGGTGGCAATAGCCACGGTAACACGACATGGCACCCCAGATGGGACGTTTGCCAATAGATGTCTCAAGAGCTCGAGATAAACATATTTTGTAAATCAGCCTCCCATTCACGGTCGTAAACACGCCGTATTTGGGTTGTTAAGCTTAACGTTTCAAAGGAAAGACAGTGTGCCTTTCTAAGAGCACTGTAACATGGCAGCCCATAGGGAAATTCCCATACCTGCACATTGCCGAGCAGCCGTAAATAGGTGGCTAGATAGTGGAGGTGTAAAAACAATTAAAACCAATTTCACAGTTGCTGTAGGAAGACAGGGAGGATTGCCAGGAGAAACAATCTTCACATACATGAAAACACCAGCCGCTAGGGTGGACGATGTTTTTGATAAATTACTAATACGCAAGGATCTGGCGACCATAGAGTACAGACCGTATGTGTTTGCAGAACTACCCTTACAGCACTATGAACACCATAACTGGTTTGGGAGTAACTTGCGATTCCCAGATACTGAAGCCAGGCATGGACCATTTGCAGTACAAGGGTTACCACTGCAACAACTAGCTAAGTTTCATCCCAACAGGGACGGACCCTATGGGGAAGAACAGTATAAAATATTGACGATGCATTTTGACAACGTGCGTAATCGCGCCTTGGAATTTGCCGCTCAATTACCAGTAGGTCTGCAAACCCCGGTACCAATGGGGGAAGGGGGAGGAATACAATTTCAGACTATAAAAACCCTGTTAGGACAGGTCCCGAAAGAGCTGGGAGACATACCAAAGTGGTATGCAGAAAGGCTGGGACAGCTACAAGCAGCGTTTCCGCAGGTTACAGGTCTACAGAGACAGAGAGCACTGGCAATGATATTGCCAGCAGGGTGTAATCCTACACTAGAGGCCTGTGACAGCTGGGTAGCGGTGTACAGTTGGCTGTATGTACGGCTAATAGGCACACCATCCATTACAGCGCTCTCCAGCATATTGAAGGAGATAATAAACACACAGGGTGCTGCAGCAGCCATGCATCTAGGGCTGGCTATTGCAGGAGGAAACTATCCCATGATAGAAGGAATAGTGATGCCCCTAGTGAAAGGGGATTCTGCCAGACTGGAGATAAGCAACCGGCTTACACCACTCACAGAGCAGGAGAAGCGAGATCAGTTTGGGGATATAGTGACAGCAGTTTACCGTTCACTGGGAAGAGATCACCTGGGAAGAAAGCCCCTAGATAATACTAAAAAGGAGCCCAGGGATACACAAAGTGAGAAAGGAACGTCCTCTAAAGGAAAATCAGAGGGAGGTCGGAAAAAGACCTCAGCTCCTGATAGAGGAGGAAAATATAAACCTAGTCTGAATACTGTGGAAGAAGAGAGAGGGGACACCAGAAGAAGGCATTCAGATGGTGAACTGTACAAGTCTCAACAGGAATCACCTAGGAATAAGGGATCCTGGAATAAGAGTAGGTACTATAGTACTCGTAGGGACGACTATGACTTCAGAGATAGAACACAAATCAGAAAACCAGAGAGGTACAGTGATAGTGACTATGGGTCATCCTCTCGTCCACAGGTAGACAAAGCACAGCAGCCTAAAAAGGAACAGAAGCAGCCTGAGAAGAAAGAGAAAAAGCAGGTTGCAGCACTGCAAGCTAAGAATGGAAAGACCTCAGACGCACAGGATCATTCCAAAAACGAAGAGGATAACTGACTGGATTGAAGTCCTTCTGGATTCCGGCTCAGATATATCCATTATAGAGACAATTCATAGAGATGCACTGGCATACATTGAAACAGAAAGACAAATTGAGATAACTACACCAACAGGACAGGTGTTAGAAAACAATACAATTTATCTAGTGACTATTCAACTAGAAGGAGAACAACCCAAGGAGATTGAAGCATTATTTTGGGACCAATTGCACATAAGACAAGGAGGCCTGTTGGCACCTCGAGATTGGCCACCAAACTATGTAAGGGAAGCTCCTAGAGGTGAGGAAGTCATTAAACCAGCATTTTCACAAGAAGTGAGTAGGGATGTGGTAAAAAGATATGCAGAATCATGGGCAGTGTTGGGAGCAGCACAGCTGTATAAAAACCACGTAGGGCATGACATTGAATGTCCACCACACGTTATTCCCATTTTCTCAGAGCCAAAACCTCAGAGACAATATCCCATTCCATTGCCAGCCATACCACACGTACAGACAATAATAACTCAACTGACTGATCAGGGAGTTTTATTTGAACAAGCCAGTCCCTACAACACTCCGATATTCCCAGTAATCAAACCAGATTCTACATATAGGTTAGTCTTAGACTATAGAGAGTTGAATGCACATGCACGCACTGATGCGGTACAGAACCTTCACAGTTCTGGACTCTTGAGTAACATTCAGAGACTAAAATACAAATCTGTCCTGGATTTGGGTAATGGATTCTTTGCACAACCATTAGCGCCAGAAAGCTATAAATATACAGCGTTCACAGCCAAGAATAGCCAGAGACAATTTAGGCGTTTGCCACAAGGCTATAAGAACAGTCCAGGAACATTCTCCAGTAGGATACAGGGTCTTCTAGCAGACATACCGAATTGCTGGCAATATGTCGATGACATATACTGCACGGATGATGATCTGGAAGAACACCTCGACAGAGTAGATTTAATAGTGAACACACTAGCATCTAAAGGTTACATATTCAATTTCAAAAAGTCACTGATAGCCCATAGGGAAGTCACATTCCTGGGATTCACACTATCAGATGAAGGGAGAGGGCTAGCGCCCCACTTTCTGGAAAAATGTGCACACCTACAGAGTCCTCGCTGCTTGAAGCAGCTACAGGCTATGCTAGGATTGTTAAATTATGGGAGAACATATGTACCAAATTATGCAGAACTAATCAAGCCATTATATGCGCTATTAAAGCCCAATTTCCGTTCATCGGATTGGAAGATTGAACATGCAAACATCTTACATCATGTATATACTCTAATGACACAGACAGGTCCACTACAAGATAGAGACCCAGAAAAAGATTTGGAGATAACCTTAATGCCAGGGAAAAATGCATTTGCCTACACAGTTTGTAACAAAGGTGATAGCAAACCAATAGCATACAGATCCCACGTGTATACCATTCCTGAACAGAAATTTGCACCTGAAGAGAAAATACTCGCAGCAGTGCAAGTAATACTTCAGAAGGAACGCACCTTAGCGGCAGGAAAAACACTGCACATAATCACACCAGTTGCACAGCTAGAAGCCACTAAGCGAGCAAGCATTCCCAATGCCAAAGCACAACATACGCGCTGGGTACAATGGATGGCAACTAGAGCAGCACCAGATGTACAATTCCATTATAAAGAAGAATTAATACCTATGTGTAATCTCGAGTGGACTATGCAAGATGAAGCTGACACAAGAGAGCCAGACATCCCACTATGGATGTATGCACAGGTTTTGTACACTGATGGCTCAGCCATTCCAGCAATAGGAACAAAATCAAAATACTCTGCAGCATGCTCTGCAGTAAAAGGAAGATTCACTCATAACAATGAGTTTGAACCTTTAGATACGCAAAGTAAGCACTTAGGCGATACAACAGCACAAAATGCTGAATTACAAGGATTAGTATTGGCACTTCGACAAGTTGTACCAAAACAACCTACATTAATAGTATCTGATTCAGACTATGTCGTCAGAGCTTTTAATACAGACCTACAGTGGTGGGTACAAAATAATTTCAAAGATTCTAAAGGTAAACCTATTATGGCAAAACAGCTATGGCAGCAGGTTTGGAAAATTAAAGAGAACAATTCTCTCCTTTGGGTGACCCATACAAGAGCACATAGATCTGATCATGTGCATAGCACCGGCAACGCGCTGGCTGACTTATCCGCAAGGGAAAAGTCAACAAAACTAGTGGTAGCAGCATTGACTCGCTCAGCTACACGTATCGATGAGGACATACAGGCCTGCCTAAATGGAGGACCGTATCCCAAAGGATATCCTAATACTTATCAGTATAGCAAGGTAGACAATGTAGTTAAAGTGAACATTCCCATGAAAAAAGGAGATCCTATTCAGAGGGTTCTACCAAACCAGTCTGAAAGGGCTAAACTCATAGCTTCAGCTCATGCAGGATTGTCATCAGTACATTTTGGCATGACAGCAACCACCCAGTTACTACAGGCTAGATACTGGTGGCCAGAATTGAGGAAGCAGGTGAAACACTACATTGCTAATTGTACCACTTGTCTACAGACTACAGTGGATAATTCTAGAAAGCCAAAGGAGTGTTCATTACCAAGGGCACAGGTACCATTTGAATGTATGTATATGGACCATATTGGACCACTTACACCAATAAATAAGTTTAAATACTTACTGATTATAGTAGATTCCTGTACCAGATATACCTGGATATACCCAGAGAGAAATGCTGATTGCAGAACAGTCATAAAGGACTTGCGATTCCTATTCGCTATGACAGCAGTTCAGACCTTATATGCTGACAATGGCCCAGCTTTTACTGGTAAAGCAGTATTAGAGGCTGTGACAAGCATGGGGGCACGACTGTGCTTTTCAAATCCGTTTCGTCCACAAACGAATGGAGTAGTAGAAAGAGCCAATGGAATCATCAAACAAGCTCTGACTAAATGCATTCTAGCACAAGGGGGTAACTGGTTAGAACACGTGCCTTTGGTAATGAGAAGCATAAATAACCTTCCTCGGCAATCACAATGCAATGGCAAGTCTCCTCATGAACTGTTATTTGGCATCACAATGTATGTGCCTGATCTGCATAATCCCTCCAGCCCCACGAACAGGCCAGATCAACTGCTGCTGACTACGCTGTTGAGAGACTCCCTGCAGGAGAAGGAGAAGACTTCGGAAGAACCTGAAGAACCTACTCTGAAAGCAGGAGACTGGGTGTTGGAAAAGATCCATGATAGAGAATCACTGGGACCTTACTACAGACCTGCAGTTCAAGTCATCAGTGTCCTAGGATCAAGAACAGTGGTAATACCGGCACTACCGCCAAAGAAAGGTACACGTCAAGTTTCAATAGAACATCTAAAGCCAGTACCTGATGGTTACAGCAATGTATCCGAGGGAAATACAGACTCTAAATGAAACTGAGGAAGAACTTCCATTGGGACCTTTGAGGTTGAGAAGAGACAGCCCTACTGAAGACATGCAAAGGTCAGAGAGAAGACAAAAAATATTGACATTTTGGCGTCCAAAGGGTTCCATAATGGTAAAACAATTCCTAAGACTGTATTGGACTTCAAGATGGAAGATGTTCTATTTGATAGTGGCGGTATTCTATTTTTTGCTGTGGCTGAGCCTTATTATTTTTTACGCCACTCTTACCACTGGACATTTTTTAACTCCAATAACACCACACCCAGTTAGCAGCCTAGTAAATTTAACACCAATAGCGTCCTCACATGTATTGCAAAAAAGGGAATTACAAGATAGAGATGCTACCGTGTCCATAGGTATACATCCACTTCCCTTAGGCCAGTTCTGGATTCCCCAGTATAGAACATTTGATGGGCCATCAATGCAAATACAAGTACACACATTGTCTGTGATAGATGAGTCACGTCTATTTGCACCTAACATACCCATATCAAAGATGTATAGGGATATGCTTAGGGCTAAACTTGTGACATTTACACAGGGAGCTCTTTTAGATCCAGAAGATGACATAGAAGATCTGCACAGCCTAGCAGACCATGTCTGTTATGTAAGATATTATGATACCTTTCTGTTTTACAAACATACACCAGTTCGCTGGATAAATCACACTCACTGGGAACATTGTGCAGTTCCTTTTCTATCCTCATCTCCTGAGTTCAAAGCTCAGTTTCCATACATAACTCCAGGAGTGTACAAGAAAGGGGGTTATAGGTATGAGAACCAATATGAGTTTCCTCCAGAACCTAAAGACAGTAAGTTTTATTGGTCAACTCAGTCTGTAGTATATGACAGAGGGTTCTATAGGAACATGACAGAGGAAACCTGGCAAAAATCAGTGCCCTTAAACTCCACATGGGGGGGTGAGCATTGGCAAGTGAGAGGAGATGACTCCTTAGACATAGCTTGCAGGTTTCCACATCTCATGTATTTCTTAAATTATACTCACTTCCAGACAAGCTGTAGTGAGACAAATATTTCCTTTTATTCTGATTGGGAAGCAGTTAATGGAGATTTCTGGACTTCCAGCTATAGGGAAAAAATGAAACTGAATAGCACTAAACCAATTACATATGCCTCAGGCATACCTGTCCTATGGGCAGTACAAGCTAATGAATGTAATAGGAGAAGGTTTGGAACAAGCACAGGACCCTATAGGGCATGGGGATCCCACAACACTTCTCAAACGTTTGCAGTTTCCATAGGGAAATTGTGTCAAGCCTTGTCTAAAACTACACACTTAAGTGAAGTGTTAAGGAAAATAGATACTTGGGAAAAATCAGATAATTGGACGGAAATAATGAACTTAGTGACACAAGCAGGGAACGCTGAGGTGAATCGAGTCAAAAGGGATGTTAGCTGTGAGCTACATACTGATTCAGACACCTGCTCATCACAAAGTGATAGTACTTCCTACACATGGAAAGAAGCAATCTTGGCTATCCATAGAATAGATCAAGAAGCGGTGAAGCAAGGATTCAAGACTGCAGATGATAATTTCTACAATCTACAGCAAGGAATATATATCTTGAGAGATGTGATTTCTGATGTGATAGGCACTTTGCAACATGACCTGTCAGCAATAAGAAATGACCAACAAGCAGCATCAAGCCTTGCGTTAGTTACAGGATTTCTGGACACATTGCAAAGAGGAGTACCAGATTGGAATTCCATTACTTGGCCAGTTCAAATGAATGCACTGAACTTGACAAAGAGAGCAAAACGCCAAGCCATGAAGAGAACTTCCTATACTCTTTTAAGTACATTGAGCAAACAGTTCTATTCTTCATCCGCATGGTTTGATGATGCTATGTCTTGGACAGTTCATGGCGTTCTGGAAATTCCAATAGCAAGCATGGCGACTATGTACTGTCATGAATTACAATCTTGGGGTACTATGCATCGTGTAGACAACCATTGGGTACAATCCAAATATGTAGTGCCATACACACATGCCTGTGTCACACATGAAGAGCCAGAAGTGAGATTGTATTCACTTACAGACTGCACCGGCTCAGTGAGAATGCGATGCCAGGAAGTGTTACAAGTAAAGGCCTGTGCTGATTTAACACAGTCTGAATGTGCTGTTCAAGTGACTAGTATTGGAACATTTTCAAACAGAATTCATTTGCTGCCAAATGGGTCGTACATAGTCCAGTTCAATGACTCATGTTGTAGCGTTCCAATAGGTGTTACGTCATTGGTCACTGTGACGTCAGTGATAAAATGTTGCGGGAATATCCTCATTCCACCGATACATTTGAGGCCAACTGAGCTGAAATGGCCAAAATTAGAAATGCAACATCTGTCGTTTCCAGTCTTGACACTCAGGCTGGCGCAGTTACAGAATATGCGAATTGTAATCAAAAGTACTACACAGACTTTTGAAGAGGCGGCGGCTAAAGCCATGTCTATGACTGCCAACATCCTATCTGATACGTCATCTTGGGGAGAGGCAATAAATGCGCTGTTACAGAGCTCTACACTTGGAGGTGTGTCCGCAGCTCTGGGTGCAGTTACTAATTGGGTATCCAAAACCATCAGTGCTACAGGCGAGGGGATAATTGGTTTTGTCTCTAAACTGGCCACTGGTCTCTCACCAATCTTGTATATTGCACTTGCAGGACTTTTACTGGTCTTACTAATTTCGAGCTTGAAGCAGCAGAGACATTGAGGACTATGGCTGAGAGACATTTGGCTTCAACTGCTGAACTGAACCTGCACAAGAGAGTTGGTGAAGTCATTGGTTATAGAACCATACGAAAATTCTGTGACACTTTTACCTTCTCCCTAGAGAGCTTCGGAAGTGAGAAACAAGTGTTAGCGGTTTGCAAGTTTTGCAGTGAGACTTCCGTACTTGTTCACGACCTGTGGGGGCAGAAGACGTTCGACAAGAAAGCCAGAAGAAGGCATCGACATTGGCTCAAAGAGCATCGCGACGTGTGCGCAACGATTGCTCTCCATCCAGAGATATTCCACAAGGCTCCAGTTCCAGTTCCAGTTGCAGTCGCACAGCCAGAGGTGCGAGTCTTTGACCCCGTCCTGCCACAAGGAGAAAATGGGGCAGAATTGCAGCAAACCGAGCCAACTATCAAGAGGGAGTGCCCCGAGACGGGAGAATGTCTATGTGGAAATGATTCCAGCGAGGGCCCCTCTTCCACAGCAAGCTTCGCAGCGCCGGACTTTGAATTCGACGATGAGCTCTGGGAGGCCGTTAACAGGACCATCAATTCCTGGTTTCCGGAGGTTGCCTTTGCGCCCTAGCTGCAGTCCGTGGGTACGCCATGGCTACTCTGTTTCTGGGATAAATAAGAACTACTGGAGTCCACCTATCATGAGAAATCCACAGACATTGGCAATCATAATACAAGGAAGAATGTTCAAGCAATTTCCACTTCATCCACCACGAGCCATCCTGGAGGGTGGCTTGCGCAAGTACTGCTTTCCGGCAACTGTTCCTCTTCGTTCTCAGTCAACCTACACTGCAGGGGACTATTGCAGTTGGATGAACTTGGAACATATGCAGTTTGAAATTGCAGTAGGTGATCTGGGAACTCACATAGTGGCCTATGATTTGTCACCTTCTCCTCATCCTCGTCCTTGGGTGGCCTACTTTACTGTAAATCAATTGCTTATTGATGATTTCCCTGTGAAATGGAGCAAACGGGCTAGGAGTCCCTTGCTCTGGAATGTAATTCTGTCAGGGGTATGTGATATCAGTCAAGCACCTACCTTCTATGACATGCACCTGATGGTTCACGTGACCGAGGTCACCGGATAGTTTGATTTGATTTGAATTGCATTTTTAATATAGTATTATGCTTCATGACTACAACCTTCATGCTCTAGGCAAGGCCTTGGGGGAGGAGGGGGGTCGTGTATTTTAGGCATTATTCAACAAGTATCAGCATTATATTAAGTGTTTTAGACATGTGTTAGTAAGAGTTAAGCACATCTGCTAGTTACATTTCAAGGTGTTACATTTTGTGTTTTGATATTCATTGCAATGCAGTAGCTGCGTGAACCCTCTGAGCTGTCTCACTGAATATGCCGATGTTAAATGCTTAGTCATTGCCTAGGGCCTTCGGTTAAGGGATTATGGCATGGAGTTTCCGATCGGACATGGACTAATATGGTCTTCCGTGAGGAAAGCCCATGTAAGGACAGTCTGCCTAGTCACTGTGAACAAGAGGGACATACTGCCTAGTCACCGTGAACATGTAGAGTACACAAATGTTTCAGGGAAATTCCAGGAGCATAGGTCATCCTCCTGGGATGATATATAAGGGCCTGCTCGTAACAGGGCTAGAGCGATGCACAGGGCTGGAAGGGAGGAATGAATTCGAGGAGCCGAAACAGCTGCTGCTTTCAAAACACTGAAGACAAGTAACCGCAGACGTTTCCTGGCAGAAGAAAACTAGGGAAGAGTTCACACCGAGAACCTCAGTTTCACGGCAGATTAACTGATGTAAGTTCATATTGAGAGATATTTTGCAATGCATGGCATTGGGATTGCCAGACAAGAGGAAATGTAATGACAT
>JAUEJH010508879.1:0-12233 GCA_032275315.1 Desmognathus intermedius
GACTATTTCCTCTATGGCCCCTACATTAACTGCTTCAGTGGGGACATCCCATCTTGGAATCTACACAACACTGGATATTATGGAAACAGAGCACGGAGTAATATGCACACTCAACTCCAGTTGTGTTGGGACTCTCTGATCTTCAAAACATTCCTAAATCAGGCTGTTAATTCCTTTACACATACTGGAGTGTTAACTCTTTCTGATTTTTAACAGTAACCTCATTTTTTAATCCATTTTGTCACCTGTCACTTTTGTTTTGATTTCTTATCATTATTTACTCCATTTAATTTCTTGAAGTAGAACCCCTCCTCCCTCCCCGTTATCATTTTTTGTTCACTTCTTACTCCCATTTTTTATTCTGTCTCCACCCCTCCCCCCGTCACTATGCAGGTAGGCTATTTCCTTGGCCCTCGCCATTTACAAACTACAGACTCCCATAAATCAATCTAGGATATTTCACCTCAACCCTATTTACCTTCTAGCAGAGTTTCTGTGGCACACCGTGTTTATTTCCTGGTTTATTCAAATTATATGTATCACAACATGGCTCGTCTTTCAAAATCATTTTACATTAATGACTCTGAGCCAGGTGTTGGGCTTTTTGCTGAATTACGCATTATCACAATGACTAACTATCAGCTGATATTATGTCACAAATGTACATAACCTTATACCTGACTCCGTAGCATTTTTCTGTCATTTGTTGAGCCACTGTTGGCTTTTAACCTGATTGAAATCTTTTCAAGTACCATTGTGTTTTCCACGGTCACAGATTCTTTGATATTTTTACATTTTATATATGTGAAACATGCCAGTGCATTCGCGGGCTCCTGCAAACACGTCTTGTTACTCAGTGACGATTTCGTTTACAATCATTAATCTGGGCGAGTGCCATATGACCTGCCTCCTGCTCAGCTGAGCCACGGCAGACACTGGCTGGTAACTCTCACACATGGGTCTGTCAATTAAGACAGCTGGGTTCCCCTGACTCAGCTCTATCATATATTGTGTATTTTTTAACTTGTTTATTTGAGTATTCATTGTGTGGATTCATGTGCGTCTGCCTAATACTGCCCGCACTTACAGGGTCAATTTCTATTTTTAAACTCGTAAATCATTCATGCTGTTGCTGACTCAAATGTGTATCTCATGGGCGCTCGCAGCCTGTCTGAAGCCCAGCTGGGCTGAGGGAAATAACAGCTGATGTCTCCTTTACGTGGATTGGATGGGGGGGGACTCACATGACTTATTTAAAGGGTTCTGCTTTGCATATTCTTTGCCACTGACGAGTCCGTTCTGGCCTATAGACGGACGAAAACGGACATTCTTTGAGCTGTTGCTCACTCTGTTTTCATTCAGCATATTTTTTCTTAAACCCTTGTGTTGATCCCACTTTTTTCTTTTTCTTTTTGTACCCTGTTTGGCTTCCATGCGTTGTGAAACTGAAAGAATAAAGAGACGAGATTCAACTCGTTTGCGTACTGATTCCGTGTGTACGCTTTTGCTTTTTCTTTTTTTTTTCTTGGAGGGTAAAGCGTCCCATGTTACTGTTGCTTCCGGTGGGGAGTAGTGTTCCCGTCCTTAATATGCGCGGTCTCCTCTGGGAGCCGTGCAGGTTGTAAAATATATATATATATATATATATATTTTGGTGCTTAACTGAACAACGTTGTCCGTTCACCTGGCGCAGTTTTTTACAGTAAATGTAGAGTTTAATTGCTGCCGCTTATTTTAGAAACTGGCAACGCTGGCCAGTATAATATTTAAGGCAACTTTTGTTCTAGCGGCGCTTAGTAATTTCTTGTTGGTGTACAACTTGAACCTTTAATGAATTCTATTGTCCACTCCATTAGGTACAGTGTATCAAAATTTTTCTTTATTTATTTCTTAATCACAGCGTAAAATCAGTTGAGATTTCATTTCACAGGCTTTTCTTTCTGTAAATCATTTTAGTACACTTGTACAAATGAGTTTGCCCAATGATAGCATAGATATCTCTGTGTAGTTAAAATCTTATGCCCGACGCGCGTTTCGCCAACCTGTGGCTTTCTCAAGGGCACTTAAGTGACATATTCTGAAATCAAAAACACATTTGAAAAAAGTATCAACAGCCAAACCTTTTCAATCGTGTACATCTTTTGGATAATAAAATAAGCAAATAGTCTGTTTGTTAGTTACAGACAAATTCACAAAAGTGGCTAAAATAGTGTGTCTCAATTTGGCATTTACTTAGAAGAAAAAACACCCATGCACGTCATTTATAGATCCTTAAGCGAGCCCATACAGTGTTAGAGCAAGACAATTTATTTGGTCACGATTCATGTATTACTGCTGCTCAAGGTTGTAAGGGTGCAGTGTTTAATTCTAGGACTCAGAGAAAAGTAAGGCATTTATATTTCGAATGTTTAAGTTACGAGCAAGCTGGTTTTAGATTTTTTGTGGAAATAAATACACAAGGCAGAGGTATTGTGTCCTACCTGACTCAGACAGTGATAGCAATCAGTGAAGTATGGAAGGTCAATGGACCTGAAAACAGAAAAGAGCCACTAATTAAAGAAGGGAAATGTTGCACACAGGCACTCACAAGTGCCTGGAAAGAAAACGCATATGCAACAACTATTAAGCAGAACGAGTAAATCGCGTGTTTTCTTACCTAATGCCGGAGGCCTGTGAACCGAAGAGAAATCAAGTAAGGACGAACCGGTTGGCTCGGTGTCTAGTGCGGCACTACCTCCATGCTTGTTTTAAAGGGAATACTAGACGTGTTCGAGATTTCCGGTTCCCGAGCCGGGAGCCGGGCGTTCAGGCAGCGGTACTGCGCATGTGCATGAGTGCGACCGCTACACTAGAATGTTTGTCAAAGTCAATCAAAAGGTGGCGGCCATCTTGGATATAGAAAGGTCAGACGGAATCCCGTAACTGTGAAACCCCTCATAATGAGGGATGATCTTGCGCATGTTCGGCTGTGTATTAGTTGCCTCGAAGAGATAAAGATCGAGTATTAATCTATGGCAGGTGGCCCTCTTATAGTATAGAACACAGGCGGGTAGATACGGCCGTTACACTGAAGTGTTTGTCAAAGTTAATTACAAAGCAATGGCGGCCATTTAGGTTGAAAAGAGTCTTGTAACCATAGAAACTTTAGTGGTAGGGAGTGATAATGTGCGTGCTCATCTACGTGTTCAATGCCTCAAAACCATAACAGATCAAGTGTGACTCCATGGCAAGAAGTCTTTTTATAATATCAAGCACGAACAAATAGTGTCCCTTGAAACTAGTGCCTATTGTGTCTTGAAAAAGATGTGACACGTGTAAATGATTATAGTCTATTATAACACGTGTAAATGATTGTAGTCTATTGTAGACAGGGCCCTTACAATAAAGCGCGAGTTGTAAATAGGACTAAAGACGGTATAAGGCTACGGGAGTTTACGTCAGTGGAAACCAGTTAACAAAATCAGAATCAAAGGATCAGAGCGTGGTGAGATGTTATTTGCATTCCTGAATGCCTGATAAAGTTTGTATATTGTATTGTGAACAGTCAATATCTAAGTGATAGATATGTAATAGAGAAACACTGGAATAACATTCAGCTTGGTGATAATGTAACTCATAAAAAGATCTCAGATTTAATGTTTCTAAGGAACATTGTACTGGTGATGCAGAAGCTATACGTCAGATTAGAATAGACATTCAGCTTGGTGACAATGCAACTCATAGAAAGATCTCAGATTTGGTGTTTGTAAGGAACACTGTGCTGGTAATACAAAAGCTATACGTCAGATTATTTGAGATTTTCGTTACTGAAAAAGCTGCTTAGTTCATGATCATCATTTAACCCAAATCGTATACTGTTTAATTTGCTAATCCACATGGCCTCTCGCTGACGTAGGGATTGGATCTTTGTTTTCCCAGGTTCCAGAGTGTTAATGCAATCTATTGCTTGGAATGTAAAGTCGAGTTGGCCATTGTGAACTGTTGTGAAATGTTTGGTTAATGGTTGTTTGAAATCCCTGTTATAGATACCTCTGACGTGCTCCTGTAGTCTTAGCTTTGTTTCTCGTTTGGTGCTCCCGATGTAGGTAAGGTTACATGCACACTTGATCATATATACAGTGTATGTTGTATTACAGTTCATATTCTGTTGGATGGTGTACACCTTGCTTTTTTGACTATAAAATTGATGGTGGTTAGTACTGACATATTCGCACATGTTACAGTCTCCGCATGCAAAAAATCCAGTAGATCTTCTCTGGAGCCAGTTGTTTGTTTGCATTTTTTTATTTTGTTTGCAGAGTTTGGTTTTGAGTGATGGTATTTTTCTGTAGCAGATCTGAGGATTTGTTCCTACAAAAGGTGATAAATCTGGATCTGCTGTGAGTAAATTCCAGTATTTTGTCAAAATTTTGCGAGTTTGCCAGTGTTCAGTAGAAAAATCCAAAATAAGTCTGATTGGTTCTGTATTACATATTTGTTTACTCTGTTTTTTGGAAGGTTTGTGTAATAAAACCTGACGGTCGATGGTGCTGACTTTGGTTTTGGTCTGGTTTAATAGATTTTTCGAGTAGCCCCTTTGTGCTAGGCGATCACAGCATTCAGTACTAATTTGGTTGAAATCTGATTCATGAGAGCAGATTCGTCTTATCCTAAGAAGTTCTCCATATGGGATACTTTTCTTTAAGTTTGTCGGATGTGCACTTTGGAAGTGAAGTATAGAGTTTACTGCCGTTGTCTTACGATGTACTTTTGTATATAGACAGTTGTTGTTAATATAGATGTTTAAGTCCAGAAAATCAATTTCTTCAGTGTTACTTGAGATGGTGAACTTTAAATTGAAGTTATTCTGCTCCAGATACTGATAGTAATTATCCAGTTCTTGCTGAGTACCTTCCCAGATAATCAATATGTCATCGATAAACCTAATCCATAAGACGATTTTATCTGCAAGATGTTGTATAGTAGGGGACCAGGCTACTTCAGTTTCAAATGTTCCCATATACAGATTGGCATATGATGGTGCCATCCTCGTGCCCATAGCTGTTCCGCATAGTTGTAAGTAATATTGGTTTTTGAAAGAGAAAGCGTTATGTTCTAGAATGAATCTGATCATGTCCAGAATCATTTCGTTTTGATGATAGAAGCTGGCTGATTTAGTACTTAGATGTTTCTTAATAGCTCTAAGTCCCAACTCGTGAGGGATACTGGTGTAAAGAGCAGTAACATCTAAAGTACAGAGGATGTAGTCTGGTTGCCAAGGGATCCCCTCAAGAATTTGTAACACGTGAGTTGAGTCTCGGATGTAAGATGACAAGGTCTGGACATAAGGCTGGAGGTGTGTGTCAATAAACTCAGACATGTGTTCGCATAGGGAATTGATCCCAGAAAGTATGGGTCGACATAGAGGCGGTCTTTCTGCTTTATGGATTTTAGGTAGTAGGTACATGTGTGGTGTAGCTGGTGTTATGACTTTCAAGTATTGAAATTCTTCATCATCTACTAAACCAAGGCGATACCAATTAGTGATCTTTTTGTTTAGTTCTGTTTGGTATGCTTTTGTCGGGTTGTTGGTTAGTTTCTTATAGCTCTTGATATCACTTAGCATTTTTAGACCAATGGAGTAGTAATCAGTCGTGTTTAAGATTACAATATTTCCACCCTTATCCGCTTCCGTAATACAGATGTCATCATAGCTCATGAGTTTATTCAGAGCTAGCCACTCCTGTCTCGAGGTGTTGTATTTAGGTTGTGGTGGGTGAGAGTTGGTACTTGCTGCAAGTTTGTAGAGCTCCTGTGACACCAAATTGGAGAAGGTATCTACACAATTTCCCGGAGCCAATTGTGGACAAAATGTAGATTTATTTTTAAGTCCAGTACTGGTGCTGGCATGAGTGAAGATGTTGAGTTCTCTACATGTATCCTCAAAGTTATAAGTTTCTTGTGTTTCCATATGTAAAGAGGAGACAAGATGTATTTCTTCGATGTCCCTTACAGTATGTGTAGAGATCGGTTCAATATACTGGATCTTTGGTTTCGGTGTTTTGTTGCAGAAGTATTTCTTCAATTTAAGCTTTCTGGTAAAATCATATAGATCAAGTTGAACTTTAAAGAAATCAATAGGTTTACTAGGACAGAAGGACATACCTTTATTCAAAACTTGTTCTTCATGAGTTGTAAGTTGTCTGTTAGATAAGTTGACTACTAGCGATTTAGTATTTACTTGCCCAGTTTGCGTGTTGCACGTGGGGGTAATTTCAGTGTGGTGTTGTTCTCGCCTTTGTCTCTTTCTTTGTCCTTGTCTGTGTCTTTGTTCTCTTTTGCCGCCTCTGCAGCCCCGTTTTTTGAATTGATTGGGTGTCTGTTGGGTGGTACTTGTAGTGGTCCTTGCCGGTTCACTTTACGAATTTTGTAAATTTCATTCAGGAAGGATTTCGTCCTGTCATTGATGGAAATTGTGCTGCCTGTGTCTGAGCATCCACTTGCCAGGCTATCTGTGTCTGATATCTCCGATTCACTCTGAATGATCTTATCCTCTGGTGTTATTGGTAGTTGGTTTTTGGGTAATCCTCCCACTTTGTCGTATTTTTTGTGAAACGTGTAGATCCTTCCCAATTTGTAATCCAGTTGGTCACGTAGAAATTGAGTTTGTTTTCTGTTTTGAATTTCTGTTTCAAACAAGTTGATTCGTCTTTCTAATTCCTTATGATTAAAGTCCAATAAATCCTGTCCTAATTTCATGTCTTTGATCTGTTCGTTAATTTCCATGATTTTAATCTCTGCTTCTTGTCTTAGTTCCTCATTGAGTTCTATCAGCATTTTCATTTTATTCATGGAGCTATCTGTTGAATTTTTCTCCCATCTCTGTGCCCATTCAAAAGTAAGGCTTTCTGCTGAGGGAAACACCATATCCCTTAGGCCTCGTGGTATCATGTCGTTCTCAATATAATTTTGTAAAGTTGA
Organism: Desmognathus intermedius; assembly: GCA_032275315.1. Lineage (NCBI taxonomy): Eukaryota > Metazoa > Chordata > Amphibia > Caudata > Plethodontidae > Desmognathus > Desmognathus intermedius. The sequence continues at coordinate 6,961 of JAUEJH010508879.1, forward strand.
CACCTCCCACCATTTTGAAATCTCTCTTTTGATTGTACGTTCCAAAAGTAGAAATAATTGACTTGGGGTTTGAAGAAGTGAAGATTTGTTAATTGGATTGTTGTCGTTAGTGTTTGAGAATAATGCTCTGGCTCTTTCAACTCTGTTTTTCTTGTAATCCATGATTTGTAATTGGCTGTTGATTAGAAAAACACCTGTTGCTGAATTCTAGTCACCAGTCTTTACTTGAGTTCTAAGTGTGAGATCCAATTCCTTCTTAGGGGTACGTGGACAATGCGTATTCTGAAAAATATTCCAAACAAAGTGACTCTGCTGCCCGGTGTCCAGTTGATATATATTTTTGATACTTGACTGAACTGCGTTATCCGTTCACCTGGCGCAGTTTAAAATTGAATACAGAGTTTAATTGCTGCCGCTTATTTTTTGAAACTGGCAACGCTGGCCAGTATAATATTGAAACAACTCTTACTCTAGCGGCGCTAGCGGTTCCTTGTTAGTGTACAGGTTGAGTCCTTAATGAATTATATTGTCCACTCCAATGGGTATAGTTTATCAAAATTTTCTCTCTTTATTTGTAGTTTATGGTGACAGCATATCGCATAAAATCATTTAGAATCATTCGAAATTTCATTTCACAGATTTTTCATTATGTAAATCGTTTGAATACATCTATTCAGGTGAATTTGCTCAATGGCAATATAAAATTCCTCATAACATTTAGAACCTCATGCCCGACGCGCGTTTCGCCACCCTGTGGCTTTCTCAAGGGCATCTAAGTTACAGATTCTGAAATAAAAGACACATTTGGAAAGATATCAACAGCCAAACCTTTGTTAATCATACATAAACCACTAAACAGTCTTTTGATACCAGGTGCAGGATTTAATTAGGTTATCCAAAAATTGTGGCGAAGAACAGTGTATGCCGGCTCAGAATCTAATTATGTGAGGCACCCATGCACTTGAGTTGTAAATCCTCTGTCTATACAGAGGTTATGTATGCCATTGCCGGGAGAAAAAAGGGTTGGGACGTTAGACTCTAGGTTCCAAAGTGAGATCTTTTAAAAGCACGTATAGTTTAATTACGTTTAAATTTTACAAGTAGAAAAAAAGAGCGTCTAAAGAGACACATGAATACATGAGAAAGATAATTATCACAAGCTGAAGCCTACCTGGCTGAGACAGTAGTCGCAGCGAAAAGTGCGTGTAAAGGTAGAAGTACCTGAAGCGAGAGAAAAGAAAAAAGAAAAATGCCATGGGTATCTCTTGCGAGTCGAGTACAAATGCTTGAGGCAAGAAGAGTGCAGAAAGCAGCATTGAATGCACGCGAGAACGCGTGTTTCTTACCTTACTGAAACGGCGAGTGGGCCGGCAAATAACCGAGTAGGACCAAGCCGGTTGGCTTGGTGTGTGGTGGTGTACACCAGAACACCATTTTTAAAGAGGTTAAATGCGAGGTTCAAGGTTCCGGGTCACGGCACAAGGGCGGGGCAGAATGCGGGCAGAACTGCGCATGTGCATTGCGCGTTCACCGTCCTAAGAAAGTGCCTGTCAAAACCAATAATGCGCGGAGGCCATCTTAGAGTGGTGTGGCCAAGATGGTTGTGACCAGGTGCTATATTGTCCTGCTATTCATGTGACTGAGATAGCGTGTTATATCAAATTACTCAGTGGCGTAAAATGTAAACATAGATGAAAGCGTGTTACAGTCATTGGTCTCCCGACAAGACGTGTATATTCACATAATTAGTGTATAGACTCGCAGTAAAAAGGGATAAATCTCAAAAGAGCATCCCCAACTGGTCTTGGCACCACTGCCATAGACATTTATTGAGAGTAGATGTATATGGAATTGATCCACGGGCCTGTGGCCATCTTAACAGATGCACGCAATAGATTAACTATCGGAGGTTTAAAAAACAAAATGTATCATGTAATTTCGGACGCAAATGTTTTTGAAACATATATATGTATATGCAATATAATGTATAGAGGCCCTGGTAACATAGGCGAAATATAGCTTGTTATACAGGGTTCTGAAGGAAAATCACGGTTGCGGACTGGACAATGTAAAGAAAAGAGAAAAATATAAGTTTGATGGATATGTGGATGGAGCTCCTGAAGAACATGAGTCTAGATGTCAAGAATGCTGCGGTGAAGAGGAGTATGTACTTAACACCTATATATGTTAAAAAGGCATATATATAATAATAAACATACAGTGAAAAAACATTACGGCAACAATTTACTTTGCAATTGATAGCTAGGTGGTTCTAGAAGGAACGTCTCTGGTTTATCTGTGGAAAAATGCCCTTGTGTACTATAAATGTGTCTACTATACAAAATTGAAACATTCAATATGAGGAGTATTTACAACATGAACTGCAACATGTGCTCTCAAAGAAGAACTGCGGATATGTCACATTGGAAGAACACACACCTATATATCAGAAAAACACACATGTGCGATAGATGTGTGGCAGAGAAACATTGAGATGTCATTCATTTAGTAACAATGCAGTACATTGATCAGATGTTCATAGATTAATGGTTAGCAGATGTTGCGCCAACATACAGGACTGCATGTCAGATTACTTGAGGTTTTCGTTGCTGAAAAAACTGCTGAGTTCATGATCATCATTGAGACCGAACTGAATACTATTTAATTTGCTGATCCACATGGCCTCTCGTTGGCGTAGGGATTGAATCTTGGTTTTCCCAGGTTCCAGAGTGGTGATACAGTCTATTGCTTGGAATGTGAAATCCAGTTGGCCTTTGTGGAATGTTGTGAAATGTTTAGTTAGTGGTTGTTTGTAATCATTATTGTAGATACCTCTGACGTGTTCCTGTAATCTTAACTTAGTTTCTCGTTTTGTACTCCCAACGTAAGTGAGGTTACATATACACTTGATCATATACACAGTATATGTTGTGTTGCAGTTCATATTCTTTTGAATAGTATACACTTTGCTTTTCCGACTGAAAAATTGGTGATGGTTTGTATCAACAAATTCGCACATGTTGCAATCTCCACATGCAAAAAATCCAGTAGATCTTCTCTGGAGCCAATTGCTTGTTTGCATTTTTTTGTTTTGTTTACAGAGTTTAGTTTTAAGTGATGGTACTTTTCTGTAGCAAATCTGGGGACTAGTTCCTACAAAAGGTAATAAATCTGGATCTGTAGTAAGTAAATTCCAATATTTCGTCAAAATCTTACGGGTTTGCCAGTGATCAATAGCAAAGTCCAAAATGAGTCTGATTGGTTCTGTATCATGCATTTGTTTACCTTGTTTTTTAGAAGGTTTATGTAGTAAACTCTGTCGATCGATTGTACTGACTTTGGTTTTAGTCTGGCTCAATAGACTTTTCGAATATCCTCTTTGAATAAGGCGGTTACAGCATTGAGAACTAATGTTGTTAAAGTCCGATTCATGTGAACAGATTCGTCTTATTCTGAGAAGCTCTCCATATGGAATACTTTTCTTCAAGCTAGTTGGATGTGCACTTTGAAAGTGGAGTATGGAGTTTACTGCCGTTGTCTTACGGTGTACTTTTGTATGGAGACAGTTGTTTTTGATATAAATGTTGAGATCCAAGAAATCAATTTCTTTGATGTCACTTGAGATGGTAAATTTTAAATTGAAGTTATTCTGGTCCAAATACTGATGGTAGTTGTCTAATTCTTGCTGTGTCCCTTCCCAAATAATCAGTATATCGTCGATGAACCTGATCCATAAAACGATTTTATCCACAAGATGTTGCACAGTGGAAGACCAAGCCACTTCGGTTTCGAACGTACCCATGTATAAGTTGGCATAGGAAGGTGCCATTCTTGTGCCCATAGCTGTTCCGCATAATTGTAAATAGTATTGGTTTCTGAAAGAAAAAGCGTTGTGTTCTAAAATGAATCTGATCATCTCCAAGATCATTTCATTTTGATGGTAAAAACTTGCTGATTTGGTACTTAGATGTTTTCGAATGGCTCTGAGTCCTAGTTCATGGGGAATGCTAGTATACAAAGAAGTGACATCAAGTGTGCAGAGGATGTAATCTGATTGCCAGGGAATCCCCTCAAGAATTTGTAACACATGGGTGGAATCACGGACGTAAGATGATAGGGTTTGAACAAAAGGCTGAAGATGTACGTCGATGAACTCAGACATGTGTTCACACAGAGAATTAATCCCAGATAGTATTGGGCGACAAGGGGGCGGTCTTTCTGCCTTGTGGATCTTCGGTAAGAGATACATGTGGGGTGTAGCTGGTGTTACAACTTTTAAATATTGGAATTCTTCATCTTCCATCAAACCAAGACGATGCCAGTTGGCAAGTTTTATATTTAATTCTGTTTGGTAGGTTTTAGTCGGGTCTTTGGTCAATTTCTTGTAGCTCTTGATGTCATTTAGCATCTTCAGACCGATGGAGTAATAGTCAGTTATATTTAGAATTACAATATTCCCACCTTTATCCGCTTCCGTGATGCAGATATCACTATAACTCGTGAGTTTATTGAGAGCTAACCACTCCTGTCTAGAGGTGTTATATTTAGGTTGTGGTGGATGAGAGTTGGTACTTGCAGCAAGTTTATAAAGTTCCTGTGACACTAGATTGGAGAAAGTGTCGACGCAGTTCCCAGGAGCCAATTGTGGACAGAATGTGGATTTGTTCTTAAGTCCAGTGTTGGTACTAGCATGAGTGAAGACATTTAGTTCTTTACATGTATCCTCAAAGTTGTAAGTTTCTTGTGTTTCCATATGTAGAGAGGAGACAAGATGTATTTCTTCAATGTCCCTTACGGTGTGCGTGGAGATTGGTTCAGTGTAGTGGACCTTAGGTTTTGGTGTTCTATTACAAAAATATTTCTTCAATTTGAGTTTTCTAGAGAAATCATACAAATCAAGCTGGACTTTGAAAAAATCGATAGTTTTAGTGGGGCAGAAGGACATACCTCTATTCAGTATTTTTTCTTCATAAGTTGTAAGTTGCCTATTGGATAGGTTTACTACTAACGATTCGGTGCTCATTTGCCCTGTTTGCGTTGTGGGCGTGGGGGTAATTTCGGTGTGGTGCTGCTGCCCCCTTTGTCTCTTTCTTTGTCCTTGTCTGCATCTTTGTTTTCTTTTGCCACCTCTGCAGCCCCGTTTTTTGGAGTTGTTGGATATTTATTCGGTGGCACTTGTAATGGTCCCTGTCGGTTCACCTTACGAATTTTGTAGATTTCATTTACAAAAGATTTCGTTCTGTCATTGATTGAAATTGTACTGCCTGTATCAG
>JAUEJH010519959.1:0-12221 GCA_032275315.1 Desmognathus intermedius
ACCCGGCTGCTTTGACCAACCCCGACGTACTGCGATATTTCATGCCTTTTCCAAGAAATACTTCTAAAACCTATATTTCTGTGTGGGCCCAGGCCTTCAAACGCCTCTTGGGGGACATACCACAAATCCTGCTCAAGTTAAGCTGACTCGGTAAACAAGGAGCTGCCAATTTTCAAACTTTTCCAACACTGCCTCTGGTTCGCAGTCCAACCCTGGGATATTCTCAAGAGCTGAACGATGCGTGATGTATGAATGTGAAGGGAAACTGGTTTAGGAGACGGCCACTATTTGGAGCATTCACCTGGAGCCACCGAAGCTGCACAGTTGTGTCCTGAACCTTGATTCGGTTGTGAAATCGTGGAATGAAGGACCACAGGGGTGTTTGTCCCAGTGGAAAAGGGACCATCAGCAAAACTGTGAGGGCACTATGAAAAATCGAAATTAAACATCACATTAGTGCCATGAGACATTCTACTGTCTTCTTCATCGTACCGAAAATGAGAACTGCAAGAGTAGGAGACGTGAGCTTCTCAGTACAAGGTCCCATGCTCTTGACCATTGTCTCGAAAGAGATTAAAGATATCAACAACCTCAAGGAATTCAAAAGAGCTGTTAAAACTTGGCTTTTCACCTCTTGGGCTGCTGCATAAAACACCAGGAGCAAGAGAGCAACAGACCTTATGTGTACAGAGACCATGTTAATGCAGTATTTTGCAGATCAGCAAAACAAATTTATAATGATCTGTTGCTAAACAGTCAACTTCCCTATTTGCAGGGATTTCTGTTACAATAGAATGGGATTTGCTAATCAGGACCTTTGTATGATCATTCTGAATCTGCTAGTTTTTGTTTTAAAACAGACAGAATTGACCTAACATGAGTCTGTGAAGCTGTGGCACATGGATTGCAATGTACTCTATCCTATATCTGTTAAGTCAAAATCTGTTAAATCTGTTTGTTTATAACGCACCAGCTAACCCATAGGCATCAGGGAGCACAGTAAACAGGACAGACGAATAATACACAAGCAGTCCTAAGCCAATGATTGAAGCTCAATAGATGCAGAAAGTTCATAGTTATTCGAACATATAAGTCTTCAGGGCTCTTTTAAAATTTTCCAGGTTCCTCTCACATCTCAGGTCGGGTGGGATGGCATTCCACAATTGTGGGGCCAGATGGTCAAAGGCTAGTCTACCACCCAACTTGAGTTTAAACCTGGGGACATGTAGCAGATTGGAGTCACTTGAACGGAGGGTCCAAAGCTCTGCTCTGAACCTAATCCTGTTTTTAAGATATTGTGGACCTTTCCCAAACAACATCTTGTGAGTTATAGTTAGAAGACAAAACAGAATATGGGCCTTGACTGGGAGTCAGTGTAGGTCCCTCCGTGCCTCAGACACGTGATCATATTTTCTCAGACCACAGACCAGGCGGACCGCACAATTCTGTAGAATTTGTAGCTTGTTCAAATTATATCGACAAGTATCTCCAAGAAGGCTTCCACAATAGTCTTTTTTAGCGCCAATGATTGCGCTGGCTACCATGGCGCAAGCCTGTTTAGATAAGAAAGGCTTGATCTGATAGGGTAATTTTAGGGAATATGAGACAGTGGAGGACAAACGATTTACATGAGATCTCATAGACAGAGTGGAGTCTAGATAAACTCCCAGTGTTTTCACCTTGTCAGCGACCGGGATGATGCTTCCAGCGATCGTGAAATTCTTATATTAAGGAGACATGTTTTTGAGCCTAGCAGATGAGCCAACCAACAGGAGCTCAGTTTTCGCAGCATTGAGAGCCAAGTCATTAGGAGCCGTCCATTCCTGGATGAGTACACAGGTTTTGTTGGAGAATATGGAATCATTGTCGTAGTCCCCAGACATATGCAAGACCACCTGAGTATCATCTGCATAATTGGTATACAGGACACCATGATTGTCCAGAAGATCAAAAAGGGGTTTAGTAAACAAGTCATAAAGCATAGGGGACAGACACGCACCCTGTGGCACGCCGCATGTGAGCATTACCGGGTCAGCGGAGACCTCATGATCAAAGACTCTAGCAGATCGCTCCGAGAGAGAGGAAGGAACGTAGCCATGTAGCCGCCTCAATCGAAAAGTTGGCAGAACCCTGTAATCTCTCAATCAAGATCTCATGATCAACAAGATCGAAGGCGGCTGATAGGTCCAATAACATTAGTAGTCCCAACTCTCCTCTATCTATCATCAGATGAAGACTCTATTTAAGGTCGAGCAATGCGCATTCTGTTTCATGCGCTTCTCGGAAGCTGGATTGTCATGGACTTAAGAGATCATTATCAAGGATATAGCATTGTATTTGCAAATAAGCCACCCTGTCTAGTATCTTTAAGCGAAATGGGACATTCCTGATTGGCCTACAATTAGTAGCCACTGCTGGGTCCAGCGAAGGCTTCTTCAGAAGCGGAGTGATCCATGAATGCTTAATACAACCAGGGACTATACCAGTTGAAAAAGAAGTGTTCACAAATTTGGTGATTACTGTTATAAGGGAGGAGGCACATTCCTTTACTAACATGGCTGGACAAATGTCACCCTTACAAGATGTTGGCTGTAGTGAGGTAATGATAGCAGTCATGTCAGCCTCTGTCACTTCAGTGTAGTGAAACTGCTCCTTAGCAACTGAGGGAATAACAGGTGTAGCCGCCTCTGATGGTAGTTTTTGTTTCTTTATGTTGATTTCTGTTGATTTAACTTGACAACTTTCCCTGTAAAAGCATCCTGAATTTGTGAGCACCATGCTTTGTCTTTGCTTGTATTATGTATTGGCTTAGTGGCTGGTGATTCAAGTTCTTTAAGAATCTTGAATATTTCCTTGGTCTTTGAGTTAGCTTCCAGAATTCTACTCTCAAAGTACTGTTTTTTTGCATGAATAATAGCATCCTTATAAAGCCTAGCTGCAGAGCTGAAACTGGCCTTATCATTGGCTGCCCATGATTTTAGCCATAATCGGTAAGCTTTACGTTTAGCAGTTCTAAGGTTTAAAATATCAGGAGTTAAACTAAATATCTTCTTTTATGATGCCAAGATGTTATGTTTCCTTAGCGGTGCATTAGATTCCACAACCTTTGTTAATATGTCCAGCATGTCAATTGCAGCCTGGGGCACAAATATATTGACTTCAGAGGTAAGAGCCCTAGTTTGTGAGTCCAGAAAGTCCTCTGTCCCAGGGATGGAGGTCATGATGTACGTATCTTCACCCATATGCGAGTCAGTAAATGAAAGAGTGTTAGGGCTCAAAACTTGTACGGAGTTGCTAAAATCTATTCCTTCCCAAATGCGTAAGCATTCTGACCAGCTGTCAATAATATTAGGCTCCAATATGGTTGACAACATATCTATAGGTGTGAGAAACTATAAGCACAAATGTATAAAATACCTGTAGCGAGGCTTAACAGTGCCGCTTCCGACGTGCCTGGACACGAACCGGCGCAAACCGGCTTGAACGCGCCGGCGCTAGCACGCCTGCTACGTTGTATAAATACAACGGGGCTGATGGGAACTGTAGTTCAGGAACAAAGGGTGCTCGGAGATGGCGGAGCGCGCCTGCAACTGTGCGGTCTCTTACAGCCACTTCCTAGGCAGATCAATATAAATACAATTAGATTATTCAGCACAATATTTGAGAGGCACAATATCTAATATATAGTACAGTGTGTCTACGGCTGTCCTACAGAAACTTTAAAAACGAAGGTATGTACAATAATATTTAAGCAGAAGCACTCATGCTCATAAAACTACCTCAGCAGAGTAACCTAAACAAATACGTACAGTCTGGGGTCACACAGACTTGAGGGATTACTTTGTTCCAAGAGCAGATGTGAGTGGGGTGAGACGTGAACTCGTGGGTCCAGTTGTATAGTGATAGACCCTCCCTCACCGTGCCTTTTTTACAAAGCCCTTCAGAGCGCCCAGAGCTCTTTGTACTGTGTACAGCCAGACCCTTCTATACCTTATATACATATCCATCTTACATCTCTATATGGGTCTACTGGAGCATGAGCGTGCAGAATCCTCTCACTTTTCTCATTATAGATAAGCCAGATGATGGCACCTGGGCGCTATACAATTACCAACATAAAATAACATAACATAACATAACATATCAGTATATTAGCATTGATCCAGCACTGTATACTTATGCTACAGCACATTGTATAATACACATTGTGCATTGCTCATGAGCTTGGTGTGTTTGGTACGGTGCATTCCGATTGGACTGGGTGGCACGCTTGCTTTGATTTACAATCCCTCATCTTGGTTCGTGACCCTCTCATTGCTCCCAGACCGCTTACTCCTGCTATCCAGTCAATGATAGAGCAAAGAGCTTTTAAAAACTTAAAAAGCCTTACTGAAGCTAAGAGGAACTGCCATTGGGCCGGGGAAAATTGTGACAGAAGCTGCAGATCTCCAGCGACTTGCAATGGCTTGTGCAGAGGCAGTTGCGACTCTAGACCGACAAGTATTGAATACCACGAGCAAAATAGAGCCTTTAAAATATCACTCTGTTCCGGCCTCCTCTGAGACCTCTTTAACAATATCCAGGTCCTCTCATAAATCACCACTCATAGATAAGTACCCTTGATTTTGATATGCCCCAATACTGGGTCAAGACCATCAATATCGCTGAAGAGGAAAGTAGGTGTAGATGTGGTGTTGAACTCGTGTGAGGGGAAAAAAGTAAGAAAACCAGTGTCCAGGAACAGATGAGAAAGACAAGGTGAGTGCAAATGTAGACAAAGCAATTGTGTAACTTTCCTAAATACCACACACTTAAATAGATTTCAGCATTCAAAGGATGTTGATAAGAATGTTTCTGTGTTCAGCAAACTGATCTGTATAGGTGAACTTTTGCTGCCCCTGCATGGGAAAATCGATTAATTTCAAAGTGACGTCTGCCAACTGAAAAAAAATCCTTCAATTTAAGATGTATAACAAACAAGTTGTCCACTTCAAGGTCAGTCTGTGAGCAGAATGATGGTTATCTGCCCCATCTGCCAGGTAGTGCCAGTAGGAGTTCCACCAAACTTGTATTGAGGCCAAGCCTGCCGTCGGGTGCTGTAACCAAAAACAGTAAGAGGTTGTACTTGGCTATCTTCTTTACACATTTTAAATGCCAGGAGGGTCGCTTGGGTGGGCAAGTTCCAAAAGACTTGTCTATGGTATTGTGTTATTCTTTCTTTTGAAAGGATTGACCTGGTAAAATGGCTTTTTTCTGATCTCTGGGGCCAAGTGGTTCCATCTAACAGGGTCCATGTATTTCCCTGGGGTTATTTTTATCCACCAATTTCTCTCCCATTGCATTTTCTTTCTGCTCAAGGACCTTGTAAATAGTCACCTAGAATTGCAGATTGAGCCTTTGACGAGGGCCTAAAACAGGTTCTTTTGCCTCAATTTCCATTAGAACCAGGCCATTCCAATCTCCAGTTACAAAATCTATTTAGTCACCTCCTGAGTATAGACAGCAATGATTAACTCACCAACATTGTGCCCCTAAAGATTCAAGCTTTGAGCTCAACAACAAACAGTTTTCTGCAGAGTTTGTCTTGGAATGTCATGGTCTTGGGAGGGAAACATAATAATTGACATTTTAAAGGTTTATTTCTGATTTTGATGTGTTATTTTTTTCAAGAAACATGGCTGGTAAATCATGAAGACATAAACAGATTCCAGGTAGAGAAGTATGCCAACCATTCCTGGGAAGGAAGGCTTACACTACTATTGCTTCTGAGGGGAACGGGAGCTTCAAACAGGTACATACAGAGATATATGAATAATTAAGGGATTCAAGAATTAGTTCTAGTACTTGGCCCTGTGTCCTTGGTCTGTTTGAATGTTTATAAGACCACTCATTCCATGGCCTACCTACCCAACTCAGGCACTACTTATCCCTGTCTAGGCCCTGAAATAACAATCAGGCTCCAATCCTGTACCAACTCTAGTACCACTGATCCCACTACATACCTCTGCACAGCACCAGAGAGGAAGCACAGACACCTGAGATGCTGCCTCTGCCCCAACCACCTCCCTGTCCACCCTCTGCCACTTGCGCATCTGTCTTCCACCACTGTATCTGACCTTAAGTGTGCCCTATTGAACACCTGGTTGCTAGTCATCCATGCACTAGATATCCATGATTACATCCTCTGTAATGATCTAGACCTATTCGCTATCACTGAGACCTCGCTCCATGATGTAGCAGGTCCTGCCCCCTCTCATCATCATCATGCCAGACTATAGCATCATCTGCGCTGACCGAAAGGCAGGTAAAGGTGGTGGTGTAGCCTTCATTCATAAGAACTCCCACCCGCTTAGACAAACAACCTACAACTCCCTATCGGTATACAACTATTGATGGCCAAACTCCTCATCACCTCAAACAGCATATTAAACCTCTCTTAGCTTGTCACCACCGGAGGAGGCGGGCTCATTCAAGGCTGGCCTCACACAGTTCCTCACCTCCATCATCAAACCTACTACTAAGGTCATCCTTCTGGGTGACATAAAACTTGGATTCAATAACCCAACTGACAAAGATGCCACCACCCTCTCTTATACTTTGCTAGAGTTAGGTCTCAAACAGACCATCCATGGCCCCACACATCACAAGGGTCAAATGTTAGTCTGGCTGGCTGACTGTAATTGCAATGCCTCAGTCACATCCAATCTACCTTGCCCTTGGTCTATTCACCACATTATTTCATTCCAAATTCCCCCATCGGAAAACTACCACAATAACACCTCTCTAGCAGCCCACTCTAACTCACAGCTTATGTAGGCTAACTAAAGAAACTCTCTCTCCACTGCTTGCAAACCCACCTAACAACTCCTTATCGGACGGCAGCCCATATCCCCTTGCCTCTCTCAATCACACCACACTGACCACAGCCATGGACCATATAGCTCTTCTGAAGCTTATCATCCCAAAAGCACAGAAACGCAACAAGTCCTGGTTCTCCTCCGAGTTGAAAACCCTCCTCCAGGCCAAACATGCAGCTGAACACTTATAGAAAAAACACCCCTAAGACACTAATAATGCCGCCAAGAGGTCGCAGCCAAATCCTATAAACTAGCTGTATTCAAAGCCAAACTCATACCGTTCACTTGGTCCTCTCCCAATTCTTGTTCCTGTGGGTATGAGCTTGAGGGTTAAGATCTCAGCTGCAGATTCCCAGGCTGAGCAAATCTGGGCAGTGTGCAGCTCTAGATCCCCAAACCTTAGAGTGCTTTAAAAAGTCCTCCCATTTATTCTGGAGCAACTGCGTCCACCAGTAGGTTCGGCCTCAGTAATGAGTGCTGTCGAGTACTGCAATAGTATCTATCTGGGGCAACCTGAGGGGTTGTTCCAGCAGTTGCAAATTTTGCAAAACGCTGCTGACCGGAGTGCCACCAAGACTCCTCTTCATGCTCATATCACCCTGGTACTGACTAAATTACATTGGTTGCTGGTTTGCCCAAGAATCGAGTTCAAGGCTATCTGCATTTCTCATAATGCCTTCTATCGTACTGTAGCTCAATTCTTGAAAGACAAGCTTCTTCCTTACCACTCTCCATGGACTCTTAGAGCCTCTTGTCATCTTCTGTTGACAGTCTGTGGATTTGTAGATCATGCTGTAGGGGCAGAGCCTTTTCTGCCCTCACCCCATTATTCTGCAACTCATGCCTGCATTCTTTGTGGGCCATTCAAGCCCATTTGCTCTTCAGGAGAACTCTTCAGACTCATCTTTTTGGTCTAAGAAGTGAATATTTCCTTTCTCCTCAGCAGTCCTATAGGTTATTTTCTCTCTCAGCCCCAGGAAGCCGCAGTTACGCTCAACAAGTGTCTTTTACATTACATTACATTACAACAAATTCATAGACAAAGTAAGTTCAGACTTTCGGAAATTCTTTAAAATCCTGAAGGGCTTTGAGAACCCTCTCTCCCCTAGATCATAGTTAAAGACAACGTCTGCTGCACAAACATCCAGAATGTCCTCAAAGGAAAGGTAGATCTGCTCAAATCTAAAATTCAGGCCAAACAAGCTGCTATCATTGCTAGGACAGCCCCAGCCTATGGCATCCCCACCCTTCAACCCCCGACTCTTTTTTTCTCTTCCCCTTTTCCCCACTCTCTAAGCACAAAGTCGCCCACATCATCAAGATTCTCAAACTGTCACTTGCCCCGCACCACTCGTCAAGGCATGCTCCAGTGCTCTCATACGTCTCATAAGTAAATTCATTAATGCCTCTTTCGCATCCTGATTTGTTCCCACCAGTATCAAGGAGGCTTGGGTGACACCTCTGTTCCAGAAGCTCATGCTTGATCCCTTCATCCCCACCAACTTCCTCCCCATCACTACTGTCCCCTTCCTCCTCAAATCCTCAGCCGCACAGCCTACCTCCAAAATCAGTGGTACCTTGAGAAACACCACATACTAGGTAGGAGGCAATCTGGCTTCCGCCTTGGCCATGACATCGAGACTGCCTTATTGGGCCTTAAAATCCAACTGGAGAAATCTCAGGACTCCGGCATTCTAGCTCCCAATCTCCTCAACCTGTCGGCAGCCTTCGACCTGGTCGATCAACAAACTTTATGCCACCATCTGTCTACCACTGCCAACCTCTCCCTTGAGGAAACTAGCTGGATTGCATCCTTTCTTGTACGCCAAAAATCTAAAGTGTTTGTGGGGGCCAATGCTACCACGCCCAACCCCATCCAGTGTGGAGTCCCCCAAGGATTCTGCTTATCACCTACCCCTTACCACATATACACAAAGCCCTTTTTTGACCAGCTAGATCAGGCCTACATAGGCTCCAGGCTTTGCTACGGCCTGGCGTTTATGATGGGAGCCAGCCAGAAAACTCTTTTCTTGCTACAAAAGGTCCAGAATCGGGCCATTCGGCTGATCTTCGGCCTCAAACAGAGAGACCACTTAAGCAGATGGAGACTACGTCTGGTTTGGTTGACGGTGAAAGACACTCTGACTCTAAAAATCGGCACATGGATGTGGAAAGCGAAGAGAAAACAGGGCCCACTGTATACCCACACCTGGGCCACCCTTCCCAAAAACAACAGAGTCAGGAGAAAGGCCCAAGAAGACTATCCCCACCCTCTCAGATTCCATAAAACAAAAAAGGAGGAGTAATGCTGGCCTGCAGAGGAGCCCGGCTTTGGAACTCTCTCCCCATTCATGTAAGATCTTCATCTTCCATCTCATCTTTCAAGAGGGCCCTCAAAAAATTCCTGCTGTATCAAGAGTCCCTCCATCTGGCTACTGACACTGCCACACAACACACAAGCTCGGAGAGTTGGCAGGACCAAGAGTCCCTCCACCCAGCCAACGACACTGCCCTACCATCTACAAGCACGGAGAGTCGGAAGGCCTCGGTGTGGAGCTCTCACGAAGGCCAACTACAGGGGAATGACAATGAGGGCACCCCCCTCTTCCACGAGATTGCCTCGAGGACAGAGACAATCTCTGCGCCCCCAGGGGCAGGGATAAGGGGTATGAGCTCTTCCCCGCTGCCCAGACGTGACAATTCACACCTGATATGCTATGCCAGGCAAAATAAACCAGCGAACATGCTGTCAGGCACCTACCAGCCCAGACTGATTTTGAACAGCTGACCTGCAGCCATGTTGCTGTCCTGTTTTTACTTTTTCTTTTGAACAACTGATGTGCTTCCCTGCTGTTGTTCGTTTTAGCCGTTTTTTTCTCTTTCTTTTCCCCCTCCCCTCACAGCTTCGGCTTCACCCCTCCTTCCGTTTTGATTTTTTGGTTGTTCACCTGCCCCGGGGCAGAAGCGGCTTAATTACACCCGCACTAGCCGCTAAAGAAGTGTTTTTAAATAAATAAATATATAAATAAATACATAAATAAACAAATAAATAAATAAATAGATTGCTTGGGTGTCTCCTACCTTAATTTTGTGGATGACACGCAAGTCAACCACACCAAAGACTCCAAAATGATCAACAAAATCTATGAGATCATTCAGGCATGGATGGCCACCCACCTCGCCCACCTAAAGGCACTCAGCCATAAGTTCACCTCATCACCGCATTCACCATAGAAGGCAATACTATCCCGTTTCAAAAGCAGTGAAAACCCTGGGTGTTTATCTGGGCACAGAACTGACTATGACCCACCAGGTCAATACCATCTCCTCCTCGGCTGCCTATGTCACAAAACATATTAGCTTATGCAGATTCTTTTTCAACACTGACAATTGCAATGCAATAGTTAGCACTAAACTTGACTATTGTAATGTTCTATTCACCGGGACATCTGCCAAAAACCTACCCAAACTTCAAACTGTGCAGAAAGACGCCTTGCCTGCTGCTCTGGGGTTGAAAAGCCAAGACCACTTTTCAGAAGTCAGATGTGAGGTGCACTGCTCCCAGTAAAAGCTAGAATTGAGTGTAAAATACTTTTCATCACTTACTGCTGCCTGGCAAACACCGCCCTTCCCTACCTCTCCCACTGCATCTCCAGAGCCACCAACACCCAGGCACTATCTGTGGTCCAACGACAAGCACACCCTAGGCATCCCAGGGTTCAATCTGCAATGCGCTTGGGGTCCAGTGTCACCAGGATCGCACTAACCCTCTGGATCTCAATGCCTCTCCCACTTCACTCTTACACATCCTAGTGGCAATTTAGGAAACAGCTAAAAACGTGGCTGCTCAACCGCTAATGAGACTATCATTTGTGACAATATTATTATTATCATTGTTATTATTATTATTATTATTATTATTATTATTATTATTATTATTATTATTAATTGGTTTAATGTGCCACACGCCCATGGGCCTAAGGGAATATGTTGCGCATGACAAGAAACAAACGTTGACACACGGGCCGAACAAATAGTGTACAAAGGCCTCAGGCAAATCAAGGTACAAAGCAGGCAGAGTCAGTTTCAAGAGAGTCAGCAAAGAAAAATAGGAGATGATAGAGACGTTAGTCT
Organism: Desmognathus intermedius; assembly: GCA_032275315.1. Lineage (NCBI taxonomy): Eukaryota > Metazoa > Chordata > Amphibia > Caudata > Plethodontidae > Desmognathus > Desmognathus intermedius. The sequence continues at coordinate 10,992 of JAUEJH010519959.1, forward strand.
CTGTATGCAAATAAATTAATTTTAGCAAATCTTTTAAAGTTGGAATGTTATGAGATTGCTCTAACTGCACACAACATCAACGGTAGTGCCACTGAATTGCTTCAATTTAAAGCGGTGCTGCTCCAGTTTATTTTCACCATTAGAGCGGAGAATCCTTCTAACAGGGGCTGTTTTAACACTGAGGAATGATACTGAGGGGCATTGCCTGAAAGGCATTTATGTGTCCGAGTAAGAATCTTATGAGTGAATCTAAGGACCTGGATACCTTTTTTAACACTGAGTACCTGTATTTTGTATTATTCACTGTAACTGTTTGCTAAGCAGTGCCTGGTTTCCCAAGGGGTTGGGTGCTATATGAGCACAGTAATTAATTAATAAATAAATAAATAAATTCAAACCTGAAGCAGGTGTGAGGTGAGGCAATGTGTGAGGTGCTGAGACACTGGACAGGAGGGGTGTTGTGGTGAGGAAATGAATGGGTGTAGTGCGGAAATTGTGGGGAGTTTGGTGCTAAAGTGAGGTGGTGGGTGGGTTGCTGAAATGAGGCAATGGGTGGGTGGGTGAAGTGTGGAGGTGAGGCAATGGATTGACTATAAATGAAGAATTTGTAAAAAAAAAACATACGCGACTGCATGTGCCTGTCCTAGCACCAATGTACTCCACCGTCTTTCTTCTATAAATGAAGGAGAAGAAAGACTGTGGAAATAAACAGGTGAGGACATGAGATAGAAGGGGTGGGTGAAGACGGGTAGATTTAATACAAAATTTTGGAAATATCTTGTGTGACGAAAGCGGGGCCAGGGGTAGCAAACCGGCCCTTTTCGCACAAACCCACCACCTGGTTCAGCGCTTTTAGACTGCACGCGCAGCGCTCTCAGGGTTAACCAGTGATGTTAAATTACCAGGATCGTCCGCCCTTAAGTACAGTTACCAAAAATGCCACAAAAAGGAAGCAATCGACTCAGGATTCTTCAAATCAAGAACACTTGTTTATTAGCTCAAAAACAGATGGACACGTTAAAGAGCAGAGTGGTTACTTACAGACTGCACCCAAGTTCCAGGTGAGTCGTTCCGGTTACAAAAATAATCAAGACAGGTAAAATGCACTAAGCGTCTAGTCAAGTGGTTCAGTTCGCAAGCAATCGCTAGATAACAATATCACAGTTCAGAAATACAAGGCCGGTTCCACAGACAAGTGCCACAGGGACTCACCACTCCAACGACTCCGGA
>JAUEJH010531031.1:0-12069 GCA_032275315.1 Desmognathus intermedius
CTCTGCACGTTGCACGCCCAGGGCGCTGAACTAGGTGGTGTGTTTGTGCGAAAGGGCAGGTGTGCTACCCCTGGTCCCGTTTTCGTCACAACTGGTGGCAGCGGTGGGATCACTGCTGTGCAGCACCATAAGTGCTGGGATAGACACTTGCTTTATTTTTAAGAGCGGTTACTTTTGTGGAGCTTGCTCCCTTTGCTTTTTATTGGTGAGACGTCTAAAGGTACACAGCATCTTAGGAAATGTCTTGTTATGCGCAGGCAGACCTGGACTGGGTTGCTCAGGCCCTGCTTGTGGAGTTGGTGGAGTGGTCGAAGGAGGTGGGCCTGGAAGTGGGTCCCAGGCCCCAGACAAACTAGGTGCGGGCTCAAGCGAGCCAATGGATCAAGACCCACCTGGTGGCCCCGCTGGGCAAAAGCACCTCACGACCTACGACCCCCACCAGGGAGCGACCAGCCACACCAGAGGTGGTGCTCCCGTGCCCAGCCACGGCGAAGGGGCGAGGAGGGGGCGTGGAAGTGGCCTCCTGAAGCAGACACTCCACGCCCAGGGTTAACACACTGAACCCCCTGGGGCTCGGCTCTTCAGGAAAGGAGTCGAGTGGAGCTTCGGACCTGTGAAGAGGGCCCCCAAGCAGAACCAGCCGAGGACCCCATCACGTCTAGGGACCGACGCTGACACCAGCGCCTGACCAGGGGTGCCCCACTGGGGGGCACACCCAGATTCAGAAGAGGACAGAAAGTTCTGTCCCATCAGCGAGGCAGAGGCTGCCTACTACAGTAACCAGAGGGAGACCCGGGGACAAGCAAGAAGACGGCCTGCACACGGGGATCCGATCCCCAGGGACCATCCTCCACCGACAGCTTACTGGGAGTGGGAAGCTCGAAACTTGGGCTACCACTCTGATCGATGCGGCCAGCGGCCTCCACCAAGGGAATGGAGGACAAGGACCAAAGACGTGCATTGCCTGCCCTCCCCTCCATCAGGGTTCCCATCAGGCCCCCAGAAGTCGGCCTAAACACCCTGCACCTTTTGTGCCCTCTCCTGCCTCTCTCCCCTCCAGTTTGCTCCAGCAACAGCTTGATTTGGAAGAAGCCAAGCTCGTTAAAAGCAGGAAGATGATGGAGGTGCAGGAGAAGCTTTTGCAGCTGGATGCAGCAGCTCAACCCACTGGACCTGCTGGTTCGGCAGGCCAGGTCTGCTGCAGACATGGCTCAGAAAGCCCACTCTTGGGAAAAGAATCAACAGAGAGTGAAGGCTGAGTCTGCAGCAGCCAAGAATGTTACTGTTACTAATAATATTGCCAGTAAGAATGCTAAGGGGGAGGTAACGTTATAAATGTTGCAAATGTTAACCATGCTTCCTCCCACAGCAAAAACTCCAAGGACAGAGGTAAGCTAGACTCTGGTGCTGGTAAGAACCAGAAGTCTGGGGAGGTTTAATCCGCCCCGGGGAAGGTAGGGAGTCAGGCCTCAGGTAAGGGGGAGGCTCAGAGCCAAAGTAGACGGGCTCCCTTTCCCAAGAAGGGTGGGAAACCAGAGCAGGGGTACCAGTGTTACCTCTGTTGGAAGGCCAATCATTTCCGAAATGATTGCCCTTCCCAGAAGGCCATGGGTTCACCTGCAGAGAAGGGGAATTTCGTGTCAGAGGCTGGGGAAGTGGTGGAGCATGTGAAGACAGACTGTCTGGTGTGCGTGTTTTTATTTTTTTTAGCGAGCTAGGGTCCAAATGGACCCTTAGGCTGGTCATGTGTATGTGTAGCATAGGGGTTAGGGTGCTCCCTTAGGTGTCTCTAATCGCTGCAGGGGTCACGTGCGACCCCTAGCCAGCATGGTAAGGTGGGGAGGGTCCCTGGGAGGGCCCCTTTGTGTCCTTAGGAGCCTGGAAATTCCCACCCTATGCTCAGCTAGTGAGCATAGGGGGGGCCCCTCCTGCATCCCCATCCCTTGTGCGACCCTTCACGGCTAGGATTAGCTCAGGGTGTGTGTGGGAGCATTTTTCCCTTAACCATGTGTAAAATGCTCCAGCGTGTGTGGTTTTGACCATGTTTGAACGCGTGGGTGAAATTCTCCATGTTTAACATGGGAGCCTCTAACCGCGGCGTTCGAGGCTCCCATCGCCCCGTGTTATGCTATGGGCAGTTTTGGACGTTCAAGGCTACTGTGTAATCGCAAGCACCCAAAATTAGTTTTCTGCAAAAAAATCGCCGGTAATTCATAATGCAGTTATGATTTAACTGCGGTTGCACAGAGAAGTGCGTTCGGCTCTCCTCAGGGGGTTAGCTCGGAACCAACGGTAGATTCTGTGTTTGGGCTCCATCTCAAGTGTGCTCTCCTTTCTAGGAATTGTCACGTGGCTTATTTTAGAAACTGGGTGCACACTCAAAAATTTGGTCTGGGGTTGCCAAACCAGTTACTCAGGACTAGGAATTTGTGTTGACAACCCCCTCAGGGGTGCCCCTGCCCTGGAACAGCCAGGTGGCCTTGCTCCTGGACAGACTCATCTCCTCCCAGCAGCAGCAGATGGGCGGGCACGGCCTTGTGCTTCCCGTGGGTGGGATTCTCACCCAGGGGAAGATTAGGGATGCCTTTGATGTACAGTTTCCTCCCTCTTCCTCAATAGGAGCCCCACCAGGCCCTCATGGCTCTGGAATGTGGCCGACACCCTCCTCCTTTTGTCCTCACTGGCCAAAAGGTGTTGGGAGTCTTTTGTGTAGGGTAATGCCAGGCTGGGGAGCTGCCCCAGCTGGTGCCCTTGCTGATCAGGCAGCAGACTTTTGGTCTGGAGAACTGGAATCTTCCATCTGAGGGATGACCTCCCCTCTGATGGGAAGGTTCTTGGGTTAGCCCAGGCATGGCCTTGCCATGCCGGGGGCTGTAGTGTATATCATATGTGAGCCTGGCTCATGTACTTCTCTCTCTGATTTGACTTCTGAGTACCCACATGTTGTGGGGTTACTGCAGAGGGGTTTCTGCTAAGGAAGACGGACTTTGAGGGAGCGCCTAGTTTTCTGTGTCTAAGCCACAACAGCTTAGCCTGGCCTAGCAGTGGTGCATCAGAGTTTGGCTGCCTCGTCCTTTGAGTCATTGGAGTGGTGAGTCCTTATTGCACCTGTCTGTGGTACCGGCCTTGTAATTTAACTTGACTATTCTTCCTAATGACTGCTGTGTTTTCTGAACCACTATAAACTAGATGTGTTCTCACCTGTATTCTTTTGCTGGAACTGCTCACCTTTTTAGAGTAGCAAGAATAAACTAACCATTTCTGCTCTTAAAGCCTTTTACCCATTTTTGGCTTAATAAAGAAGTGTTCTCTGTTTGGAAAGATCCGAGTTGATTGCTTTCTTTTGTGGCATCTTTGGTGTCTTCACATAAGGGCGGACGATTCTGGTTATTTAAAACACCCCTAGTTATCTCACAGGCCTATGCACGTTGCACGCCCAGGGCGCTGAACTAGGTGGTGTGTTTGTGCGAAAGGGCAGGTGTGCTACCCCTGGTCCTGTTTTTGTCACAACTGGTGGCAGCGGTGGGATCACTGGTGTGCAGCACCATAAGTGCCGGGATAGACGCTTGCTTTATTTTTAAGTGCGGTTACTTGGAGGAGATCACGTGGGATGCCGAAGTGAGCGGACGTGTGCTGCAGCGCTCCGTCCCCCGCCAATATTAAACCCTGCTAAATATAACTGCACAAACAGAGCTGACCAGAAACTAACATTGGAATCGAGGAGCTCTAGGGTTGCAGTATACCAATGGCAGCGAAAGACAAAAAAAAACAGAAGAAAATTAACGAATTCACGGAAGGAGCGAGTGGCGGGAGACGCGTGACAGGGACATTAGAGACGGCTGCAGAGATGGCGGCGGGGAGTCAGATGGAGACCCCGGTGGCGGTGGAGCGCAACACCAGCGCTGCAGACATGGCAGCTGTCCTCAGAGAAATACTGCTCTTCCGGAATGACATATCGGCGAAAACGGACAGGATTGAGAATAAAGTAGACTTACTGCAAGAACGCTTTAATGCGGTGGACGAGCGCATAAAAACGTTGGAGGAGCGCATCTCCGATTTGGAAGACAAGCTGACACCGCTGGAGGCAAAATACACAGAACAAGAAACGCAAATAAAGCATCTCAAGCTGGAAGTTGACGGACTGGAGAACCGGGGCAGGAGAAACAACATTCGTCTGGTGGGTCTAACGGAGGGCAGCGAACAGGGTAACACGAATGTTTATTTTGAAAACCTGATAAAACAGGTGCTGCCTGATGCAACGCTCTCAAAATTTTACTCGGTCGTTAGAGCGCATAGAACACTCGCGGCCAGACCACCCTCAGGAGCCCCACCACGGGCTGTGCTGATCCGATTCCTGCATTATAGTGACAGAGATGCGATACTTGCAGCCTCACGTGTGAAGGGGGAAATTCACTTTGAGAATGTGCACATAAACTTTTATCAAGATCTTTCGCTGAATGTACAACGTGAAAGGAGGAAATTTGACCAAGCCAAACGGATGCTGAGGGAAAAAGGGTTGAAATACAGCATGCAGTTTCCCGCCCGGCTGCGAGTAGAACACGGAGGTAATACTCAATTTTTTCTGAACCCCAAGGATGCTTGTGGGTATGCTGAGCACTTAAGTACCAGCCCACGCGGGACTCGCACTGCCCGGCTAGGATAGTCTGCGTAGTCAAGCTCACAGAGCGGCGGCACGGATGAACATTGAGAAAGTGATAACATTTAGTGGTGGTTGTTCGGACTGCAGAAGATGTTATGGACATGTGCTGGGTATACAGTAGAGACTATGGATTTATGTACAAAAAAAGGGGAAACAGGGACGGAACGAAAGGGAAAAGATGGCGACGGAATCATTTTGTTTTCCCTCCGAAATATGGCCGACATGGACAAAATGACAGTTGCAGGGGCGGATGCTGGCAGACGTGCCTGATTGGCCACACGATGGCAATATGTTAATTCGCAGCGGACTTCTTTTGCAGCAGGCTCGGAAGGATATATGACTGCCAGCTAGGCGCATCGGCTCCTGATTGGTTGGCGAATGGAGGGTGCCAATCTGGATGGAACTGACTGATGCCATCAAGTGGTGAATGACAATCATTGCAGTTTCCCTGGCACACTAGTGAACTCCGAATGCTAACCCTACATTTTCCTCTGCCGAGATGGCAGATGTACAGCTGCACGGGGAGCTAACCATTCTGTATGTGCATACCCACATGTGTGAGTGCATGGAAATGGAACGTACCTGGAAAGTAATCTGCAGTGTCCGATCAAGGTGGTACATCATATGGGTGATGACACACAAGGCTGTAGCACGGTGCTACAAATAAAGTGCATGTATAAAAGGTGGGGTCGCACACTTGGCAAATCAGTTGTGATCTCAACGGGTGGGTGAACAAGAGGGGTGTGAGTGATGAGTGTGGATGAATGGATGATATGGGGCCAAGTTGAGGTTGGATCCCAGTTAGTTTTAGTTTTGTAATGCACCCCGAGTTGGACAGGTTGGCCCCTACGCCGAAACCATTATGTACAAGTGCCAGTAAAATGCTTCAGCTTATGGATATGTATAATTTAATATTTGGAGAGTGAAATACCCAACTTCGCCAGGCTACTCCTTTTACTCAGCGGTACACAAACTATACACGCGAATAGATAGATTTATAGTATCTAATTGTATATACTGTAGATTGAGAGATGTGCTGTTAGATGCGAGGACCCTTTCTGACCATAACCCACTGTGGACGGTGTTCCAATGGTCACAGAGGTATCACAAGCTGGCAGGCTGGTCGTTTAAACCTCTGATAATCACGGATGCTCTGCTGGAAGCTAGGATCAAATCACATATTGTACAGTTTTTTGAAAATAACAAAGCCTCTGACACACCCCACGCCGTGCGATGGGAAGCCTGTAAATGCACAATGCAGGGTTTGATTGCGAGTGATGAGACTGGGAGGAGGAAAGCTCTGAGAAGAGAGATTGGAGAGGTTGAGCTAAAGTTGGCAACGCTAGAAGACAGGCATAGAACGGATCCCACTGATGAGGTATCAGCGGAAATCATGCAAGTGAGAAAGCAGTACGTGGTAAAGACTGATGAAGAGCAGAGAGTGATAGCTAAACCTTGTATGGCTCGATACTATTGGCAGGCTGACAAACCCAATACGCTGCTAGCGAGACTATTAAAAAGAGAAGGCAGTTCAAGGGTAATCACAGCATTGGACGATGGTCAGGGTGGACGGACAACGAATCCCAAGGCTATAGTACATATGATGACTGAGTATTTACAGGCGATATATACAAATACGATTGAATGTGGCGTGGATGATACGCAAGAATATTTGGCAAGGATAGAGGTAACGGCCCTAGAGGAGCATGAGGCCCTGGGATTGGATGGTGAGATTGATGAATCCGAAATTAATGTAGCAATCAAAGACCTTAAATGTGGTAAGGCCCCAGGACATGACAGACTCGGAAATGAATATTATAAACACTTTGCACCTATTCTGAGCCCTTGACTCTTAGAGGTTTATAGCGAAGCATTTGATGAAGGGAAACTGAATGTGAGACTAAATGAAGTACAACTTATGTTGCTTCCAAAACCTGGGGGTGACCCACTGAAGTGCTCCGCCTACAGACTGCTATCCCTCATTAATACGGACATTAAAATCCTAGCTAAGATACTGGCTAATAGACTGCTACCGCTGTTACCTAAGCTTATTTCCCCTGATCAAAATGGGTTTGTCCCTGGTAGGAATACAGCCTCGGCGATACGTAGGGTGTTTACGATAATGGCGGGCACTTCTCTGGGCTCTCAAGCTGCATTACTCTCCCTTGATGCCTAGAAGGCCTTTGACACAATAAACTGGAGGTACCTATTCTTGGTCATGCGTAAAATGGGAATTGGGCAAAGGTTCATCAAATGGGTAAAAATACTGTATACTGATCCGAAGGCCAGGCTAATACTGAATGAGACGGGGTCTGAGATGATAAACATACAGAGTGGAACGAGGCAGGGTTGTCCTTTATCTGCTATGTTATTTGCTATTGGAATGGAGCCACTGATACGATCCTTGAACAATGAGCTGGGGTATATTGGCATCATGTTGAATGATATTCGTAACCTGACAATAGCGTATGCAGACGACCTGCTTATTTGCATGGCTGATCCGACACGGGATATGGGGAAGGTCACCCAACTCATTGAAAGGCATGGCTCATATGCTGGGTTTAAAATCAACTGGAATAAATCGGTATACTTTCCCTATGGCCATGAGGCCCCTACCACTTCCCCGGACGATAGATTGGTCACGAAAAAGAAATGGTTTAAATATTTGGGGATAAAGATAGCATGCTCTGATGCAGATCTATATACACTGAATCATAGGGAAGTGTTGCAAGCGATCCAAACTAAATTACACAATTAGGATGTCTTACCCCTAAATGTGGCAGTTAGGATCACAGCGGTCAAGAGGACTATATTGCCAAAAATATTGTATGTCTTTCATAATGTGCCAATAGATGTACCCCCAAATTTTTCTCAGAGTTACTCAATTTATCTGGCAGAATAAGGTGCCTAGGGTTGCATACGAGAAACTGACACGTCCATATGAAGAAGGGGGATTTGAGTTGCTTGATTTTCAGTCCTATTACAAAGCGGTGCAGCTTCAACATGTCCTAAAATGGCTAGAGCCTGAAACATCTGAACCGCGGGTTTTAATGGAAAATAGATGGTTTGGGAGACACAAAGCGAGCCGACTGCTTTTAGATGACAGGGTAAAGGGCATGGGGTCGGAGGGCCCGGCAACAGTTGGGCTCCGTCTTTGGAGAAAATTAAATAAGAAAATTGCGAATGCCGACTGTTATAGCAAATATATATCTCTGTGGGATGCCTCAATACACAACCCTGCACTCACTGAAAAGGTGTATGTAGGATGGGTAGAACATGGCGTCCTAATGTTACAAGACCTGTACACTGAGGGCATCTTGAAAGATGACAAAGACCTAGTAGATGAGGCGGGCGAGGACATGACGACCATATTAAGATGGTTACAACTAAAGTGATGCCTGAAAAAAAGATGGGGTCAAACTCCTAATGAGCCTGAAGAGAACGAGCTGATAGCGCATGCTCTCACTTCCATAGGTGAGAGCCACCAGATATCTAGACTATATAAGATACTGAGGGCTGAGAAAAAGCAAGCAGGAGACAAGCTAAAAGCAAAATGGGAGACCATGCTAGGGACTGAGATAACAGACAAGGTATGGATTAATGCATGTAGTGCCACAAAGAACGTGGCGTTTAATATGAAATTGAGACTCGTACATTATAGATACCTAACACAATCTTATTACACACCTGCTAGACTAAACAATATATATAAGAGATCTGATATATGCTGCAAACGGTGTAAGGATGCCCACGCTGATTTCATGCACATGACCTGGGGATGCCCAGGGCTGTCAGAATACTGGGAGGCGATCTTTGAAGTTATCTCGGAGGTATGCGGTGTGTTAGTGATGTGTGACCCGCTATGTACATTTCTGTATGTTTTGCCCAAAATGGACATGGCGAGACTGAGATGGGTAAAGGTGGCTATAGTGGTTGCCGAATTAATGATTGCACGAAAATGGACGTCGGATAAGTTGCCTACGCTACATGCATGGAAAGCATATCTGGCTCATTGTGCATCCCAAGAAGAAGAGCTGAGTCTTATTATGCCTCGCACTCAGGTCCCGAAAGACATATGGAGTGGTTACTGACAATACTTGGCAACACAACAAAAGAGGTCTGGGCCTGAGGATGACAGCGACTGATTAAAGCATAATGAATGAGTAGCGGAAAATGAAAGAAATGTTTGGATGTGTGTCTCACAAGGGAGGGGTGGGGGGTAGAAGAGTTAATGTAAATAGGTTGTTTGTTGACGAATAAATGTGGAGTATGCCACCTGCAAATGTATTGCGAGAATTGAAAATGTAATTAATCCCCAGGTGATATATGGGCTGTGTTCAACATCTGCTTAACGTGACTGGTATCTGCAAAGCATTGTGAATTGATGTTTGCTTTCAATTTATGAAACTAATAAAAAGATAAATATTTTAAAAAAGCGGTTACTTTTGTGGAGCTTGCTCCCTCTTTTTTTGTAGTGAGAACGTCTAGTGGTTCACAGCATCGTAGGAGAATGTCTCATTCGCAGGCGGACCTGCACTGGGTTGCTCAGGCCCCGCTTGCGGAGGGGTCCAGGGAGGTGGGTCTGGAAGTGGGTTCCAGGCCCAGGACAAACTCGGTGAGGGCTCAGATTAGCCAATGGATCGAGACCCAACTGGTGGCCCTGCCGGGCACCAGCACCTTGTGACCAGCGACCCCCACCGGGGAGCAACCAGCCACGCCAGAGGTGGTGCTCCCGCCCCCCCACCCTCGACCGAGGGGTGGGAGGTGGCCTCCCGAAGCAGGCACTCCACGCCCGGGGGTAACACTGAACCGCCCGGGGCTCGGCTCGTCAGGATATGAGTCGAGTGGAGCGTCGGACCTGGGGAGAGGGCCCCCAAGCAGAAGCGGCAGAGGGCTCCCATCGCGTCGAGGGACCGATGAAGAGACCAGATCCCGACCAGGGGTTTCAAACTGGGGGACACGCCCTGCTCTAGGAGAGGACTAAAGGTTCCGGCCTGTCGCAGAGGCGGCCTACTACAGTGACCAGAGGGACATCTGAGGACACATCAGACGACAGCCTGCCCAGCGAGATCTGTTCCCCAGGGACCAGCCTCCACTGGAGACCTACTGGGAGTGGGAAGCCCGGAACAGGGGCTACCACTCTGATCGATTGCGCCAGCAGCCTCCACCAAGGGAATGGAGGGCAAGGGCCAAAGATGTGCATCGCCTGCCGTCACCTCCTGCAGGGTTCCCATCAGGCCCCAGAAGCCAGCCTGAACACACTGCACCGTCTGTGCCCTCTCCTGCCTCTCTCTCCTCCAGTTTGCTCCAGCAACAGCTCGACTTGGGAGAGGCTAAGCTAATCGAAACCAGGAAGATGAGAAAGGTGCAGGAGAGGCTTCTGCAACTGCAGCTGGATGCAGTGGCTCAACCCACTGGACCTGCTGGTTCGGCAGGCCATGGTCGAGCATCCAGGAACACCACCCTCATCAAGAATAAGGGACACCTCATCCAGCCGGGGAACGAGGGGGAAGTCCTCCGTGAGTACCTTGAGCTGTTTGAGTTGGTGTGCACGGCTAGGGAGGTACCTACTACTGAGCAGGGGCTCTTGTTGGTGAGCTTGCTCTCGGCAAGGCAAAGAGGGTGGTGATGAGTGCCCCACCGGGGGTACTCAAAGACTTTGTGCAAGTCTGTGCTCTCCTGCACGACAGCTTTGACTTTACTGCAGACACCTTTCGCCTCAACCTTAGCAGTCAGTCCAGAGCCAATCCCAACATACTTGGCCCTTCTCCGTCACAGCAGCCGCACTTGGGACTGCTGGATGGTGCTGGAGAAGGCCACGACAGTGGAGGCGATTAAGGATGTTTGCATGAGGAAGATTCTGGTGAAGTCTGCCCTAAGCCCCCTTAGATTTGTATTTTTAGATGCAATCTAATCCAAGCAGGCACATTTAATAAGCACACAGTAAAAAACAATCTTTCTACCTTCAAATTAGTATAGAACATGACAAAAATATTGATGGTCCCTCCTTTGGAGGACCTAATGTACTGTATTAGAGAAGTCTCAGCATTTTTGTTTTATATGCACTGCAATCTCTTGGTCTTGCTCTATTTGAAACATGGGGGAGCGGAGGGGAGGTGGAGTACGGCATGTCCGTGATTTTCACTGTAACTCTTAGGGGTTGAGAGTTCTCCCAATCTGACTCTGAACTTATCCACTGCATTTCCCATTTAGTTGTCCACTACTTGAGCAATGTTTTAGTCCAGTTTTTATTAGAGGTAATAAGAGTTGGCTCTCCAACTTAGGTGGTTGGTTCCTTGAGCAGTTTTCGCCATCCTTTCTGGCACATCGTTGTGGCAGATTTTTTTTAAAATAGAAAAACTTGTCTTTTGGTTTTGAAAATCAGATTTTGATCTGGTCAAATCAGAGACAGTCCCCACCCTCTTCCCCCGACTTAAAAATTAATGCTGGAGATTCTGTACCTCTAGTCCCAAGTTCCTACTGCCCTTCAATCCTTCATATACCTAATTGTGTGTGAAAATAAGGGTCTGCCCCAGCTTATTTCCTTAGTTTGTTCTGTGGCTGCAACAGACCAGACAAAGTAAAATCTCAGGCTCGGAGGATCTTTCTGATTAGCCAAAGCTTTTAACTTGAACTTATAACATGAAAAGATGGTAAAGTGAAACATACATTAACGGAAACAAGACTTTAAAGGCTGTGTCTGGTGCCTGTTTAACCGAATCGCCTTCAGATTTCTAAAGGATGCTTCTCCTATAAGTGATGTGCCCTTGGGACGGATATCCCCTAGTTTTCTTAATAGGCAAGTGTTCTTTCTCTCCACCCAATGGTGCTTAGCCACCTCCTTCTAATCTTCAGATAAAACCAGAAACCAAAGTCCTTTAGCCACTCCACCACCCACCAGTGTCCAATATACACAGTGTCTCAACCAAGGAGGCTCAAGTCTACATTAGAATCCATTTCTTTCCTACCAATTTTTGTGTATCAATCTTGAGGGGTCTACTACAAGACAGAGAGGAGGTCACATCCAGGACCTCTACTTTATAACGCCTTCTTTTTCTAAATATACACAAAATCATATCCTTACATTAGTCTTGGGCTATAGTCTTAGGATTTTATTTTCACCCCAAGCATTGGGTCACCTCCTTTCATGAGCTGAAGAGTTGATTCACTTTTTCACCTTTAACCATTAGAGAGCTGTTCAGACCATCCTTGTCCAAGCAGATCTTCCAAAATGGGGTTGAATTGAACCACATGGTGGCTCATGCACTTACACAGATGGCAGAATTGTCAAGCGGTAGTAATGGGCGAAGAACGTTGCAGGTGGATAGAACTCTTTTGAGTTGTTGATTCCTAATCTTCTTAAAATCACTCTGCTCAACACTGTCACTTGTGAAACTCTCAGTTTAGTT
>JAUEJH010542108.1:0-12050 GCA_032275315.1 Desmognathus intermedius
CATTCCTCGTTCATGGAAGAAAGGCATTGTCACCCCCCTCCAAAAAAAGCTGGAGGAAAACCCGACGACCTCTCCAACCTCCGCCCTGTTACCCAACTCTGTCTTCTACCCAGAATCGCAGAAGCCATTACCACCCAACAATTGCAGATACCTCGAGGAACACCATCTCCTCCACGATCTGCAATCTGGGTTCAGACCGGGCAGAGGCACGGAGCTAGCGACCATGGACGTCAGAGAGAAGCTGCTGTGGCGGGCAGACCGTGGCCATCCGGCTGCATTAGTGTTACTCGATCTATCTGCGGCGTTCGACACGGTGGACCATTCCATCTTGCTCCAGAGGCTACGCGAGGTGGCGGGGGTTTCAGGACGAGCATGGGATTGGATCGAATCCTTTCTTAAGGATAGATCCCAAACAGTTAAACTGGGAGCCTGTTTATCCAACGAGGGCAACCTGAACTGCGGAGTACCACAAGGATCATCATTGTCCCCAGTCCTGTTTAATATTTACCTCCGTCCACTCGCTCACCTCTTGGAGCACTTCGGTCTACCGTGTCAGCTCTACGCAGATGACACCCAGATCTCGGTCGACCTCCACAAACAGTCGTGGGAAAAGGACAGTCTGGTCCCCTGCTTGATCGTGGTCAGGGAGTGGATGCGCCTTAAACAGCAGTAAGACAGAACTGCTGTTTATTGAAGGACAACGGGGACAGGAGCCCCCCGACATTCCCTGGCCCAGTTCCTGGGGACCCCCACCCAAACCCACGATGAAGGCCAGAGACCTGGGTGTCCACATATGCAGCCGATTGGATGGGATGGCACACGCATCGGCCACGGCCAGAACCTGCCACAGACAGCTTAACTCTCTTTCGAGGATCTTTCCCCTTCTGGAAGTCCAACAGAGAGCCACTTTATACCAAGCCCTGGTGGGGTCCAGGCTCACCTACGGCCTTACCTTCCTGCTAAGTGCCTCCCTGAAGACATTAAATCTTTTACAGAGAGTCCAGAACCGTGGTATTCGCCTCATTTGGCCTCAGCCTTTTTCACCACATTAGCAGTTGGAGGACAAAGCTGAACTGGCTCCCCATCAAAGACACTGTCAAACTCAAAACAAGCCCACTCATACACAAAGCCTGCTCCAAGAACAGTCCCAAATACTCTCACACCTGGGCAGCTGACCCGCCAACAAGAAGATCCCAGCGACCAATATACAAGAACAGCCTTGTCCCACCACGGTTCTCTAAAAGCTCCAAAGGAGGCCGAACCATCCAGAGCCAAGGCACAAAATGGTGGAACACGCTACCTGTTGATCTGAAAGCAATAGTGGACCCCATTAAATTCAAAAAACAACTACGCAGCTACTTGCTTTCCAAAGCAAAGAAGGCACACTCAGAAGGGGACACCGGTCTGGCATACAACCCTCAGAGCCATCAGGCCCCAATAAACAATCCACCTTCCATCAAGCCAGCAGAAAGCTGTACCTCCAACCAGACTGCCATTTCAGCCACTCCCAGTATCTTCAAGTCTTGCCCACAACCCGAAATCAACACCCTATCTGGGAGAAATGTTTTTCATCCGGCCTGCCCCAAAGGGCCTCTCTCCAGGAACTCCACTTCCCAGAACAGCCAAGGTCAGTCAGCAACCTGCATAAGAGGACTGTCTTCCCCCCGCTCCCTACACGTCACAGACAAGATTTGATCCGACTGGCAGCCTTAAACAAAGCTCGTAATGGGCGAAATGGAGCCAAGTATACCCCCAGACGGATCACTCCATGAAGAACCCTGGCTGGGTCACAGACTGATCCTTGCTTTCCAATCTCGTGCTGGTTCTTTCTACCTACCACACGCCTTTTGGTGGTCCCCGGACCCACTTCTGGCCTCTCCCTTCGACCTTCCTTATGTTCTCACTTTTCTGTCGCTCTTTTAAACTGTGCGTTTCTTTTAATTGTTTTTCTTTCTGCGGATTAAAGCTTGGCAGATCCGCGTTATAAATGTCTGATATAAATAAAATAAATAACATACAATCCCTCACATACACCTCAACCATTCCATCCATCACAGGCCACCAATACACTTTCCTTAACCTCTTCTTGGTTAAATACCTTCCCAAATGGCCCTCATGCGCCAACACAATCAAACGCTCTCTTAATTCAATCGGAGGAACAATTCTCATATCCCTGAAAACCTTGTCATCCAATATGTACAATTGATCCCTGACTTCCCAAAACTTTTTGCAGCTATCAATAACCATGTCCTTATTGCATGGCCATCCATCCACAATAAGAGTCTTGAGACTCTGATACTCTTGATCATTCACTATAGCAGACCACCACTCCTCTTTTGACAAACACACATTTTTCAAACAGAAGACTGGCTCCCATTCTTCCTTTTCCTGTTCTACATTCTCATCACACACCACAATTTTCGACTCCACCCTAGACAAACAGTCTGCTACAGCATTGCACTCACCTCTCAAATATGTAACATAAAAATTATACCCATGCAAATACAGCATCCACTTGCTTATCCTCGGTGTAACATCTTCAATGTTCTTATCATTGAAGATTGCTAAAAGCGGCTTGTGATCCGTTTTAACATAAAACGGGACACCCCACAAGAAGACATTGAAATATTTCACCGCCCAAAATATGGCCAGGGCTTCCCTCTCAATCGCCGAATAATTACACTCAGCTCCTTTAAGTGCACGCGATGCAAACGCCACTGTTCTTTCTCTCCCATTACACTTTTGCATTAACACTGCACCTAACCCCTTCTTGCTCGCATCTGTAATCAAAAATGTTTCTAATCCATCCACAAATGGAGATAAAACATTTGCACTAGTCACTTCCTTTTTCAACTCCTCAAACTCCGCCTAACACATCTCATCCCACTTGAACAGCACATTTTTTTTTTAAATGCTTCTCAAACTTTCAGTCCTACTTGACAAATTTGCTGCTAAGATACTGCACGACGCACTTTCTCTTTATTTGCAAAACGACTTTTTAACTCTGCATTGCACTTTACCTGTTGCCAGGCCGGGGCGCTGTTGATATTGGGGAGTGGGTCTCCCTGCGCTCCCAGGGCCTGTCAGGTGAGGTGGCCGCCATCTTGGACTGGGTGCTTCCCCAATCGAGCACACCACACAGCTTGTGAGACCACGTGGGTCCATTTGTTCAATTAAGAGAATTGCTATTTAAATTGTTCATAAAGTCCAGAGCAGCGCGAGGGAGCAGTGCGTGCAGACACATGAAGTGCGTAAAGTGCATTTCATAATATAAAGGTTAACATCGTCTGGTCGTCTGGACGCTCTGAACGCTTGAACTGCTCTCGACCTGGTGAGATTGACGCATTGCTCTCCTTTTGGCTCTGATTAAGGTAATATGGCTGCAAAAAAAGACAAGCCTCTCTCTAGTGACAGGATTCTACGTTCTACCATGGTGGAAGGTGGAAATAAATCCACCAACCTCCCCATAAGAGAAAATTCCACCATTATAGAATGTGGTAGTGTCCCTACAGGTCTACCTAGGAGAGATTTCTCTACTTTTAAGCAAGGTTCATTATTGAACTATATGAGAAAGATACCAAAAGGAACGAAACGGCTTGTAGAATGTAGCAATAATGATGTGAACACTGAAAAGTCATCAACTGTGAGTATATCTAATACTGAGCACGTGTCTGATTTGGTACAGACAACTATTATCGACCTTTTGGACCATTCTGCTGTAAATGTGGAAAGCCTCGGGTGTATTGTAAACCCTTCTGATCTGACAGTAGCAGATTCGACCATGATCAATATTTGTATGTCACCTAATCCTAGTCACATGGACACCGCTGGGGGTGCACTCTATTCTACTGTTATAGAGAAAATGGGTATTAATGAAATACAAACTGAATGTTCAATGCATATGGAGACTGAGTCGCATGTTCCCTCTAGGCAAGATAATGAGTCAACACATAATGAGGAGGGGTTGAATCATAATCCCAATAGTATTATGCCTCTTGATAGGATATTTCAGAGTGTGTACCCACAGGGGCCTGAAAATGTCTTAACATCTAATGTACAGACTCAAACAAACAATTGTTTATGCTGCCAGGAAGATTTAAAAAATATACTTAGGGAATATAATGATATTATGAAAGTATTAGATGACAAATTAAGTACATCGTTCCAACATATTATTGAAACTCTTCTTGATGGGCAGATGGCAGAAAGTAAAAGACTTGGTCTATTGGAAAAGAAAGCTAGTGATCGCCACGACTCGCTGAACAAACTTTGGCTCAAGCATGAGCAGCTTGAACAAATTTGTAATAATACCCAGGAGATATGTAACTATACAAAGAAACAAGTTCAAAGAATAGGATCAAAAACGGGTACTGATAAGACTATACAAGATGTTAGAAGTGAGGGAAAAACGATTATTGTTGAACATGATGCAACTGAAACCCATCAGTGCTCCTCTCCCATTCCTGGAACCCAGATCAGTAAGTCTCCTATGAAAACAGGAACATCAAATAAGGCAGTGCAAAGCGATCCTGATACGAGTAGAGTAATACCATCTACTAGTACTAGCTTCCCAATATTTTCGTTAAGTGGCCGAAAGAAAACCACTGAGAATAGACAACGGAGCAAAAGGACGCTTCTAGTGAATAGAAGCTAAGAAAATAGACCCAAGGAAAAGGATGTGCTTGCCCCTCCAAAGAAAAGAAGGAGGGAGGGATCTTTAGTGGGTGACACTGAAAGGAAAGCTGGGATGAAATGTATAAGGAAAACAAAACATCTGAACAGTGAAAAAGAAATACCTAAAATGATTAGTATAGGTAAGCAAAAGACAGATATTATAGAGAAAAAGAAAACTAGCCCTGTGGGTAACCCAATGGGGAACAAGGAGGTGAGAGCTTCGACCTGTAAGACAAATCCGCCTAATGGAAAAATAAAGAATGGAAAAGGCCTGAAGGCGGTATTTAACAAAGACAAGGTGGTGAATTGGAGCAATTTTGCAAGGGGACAAAATGATAACCAGTATAGATTCACGCAGAATAAATTTTACTTTTATTCATTCTGTACCAATAAGGTGGATGTTTTTAGGCAACTGAGCTTTAATAGGGGGTGTTCCTTAGCATGTGTGCCCACCACCCTGATTTGAAGATTATTAAAACTGAGGGAATTGAGCGTGTAGCCTTCTTTGACAGCCTTACAGGTGGCGGGGAGATTACTGAAATTACTCTCACTACGTGTGAACTGGCAGGAAAAATCTGGGAGAATGCTGAATGGTTTCAGATGGCTGGAGTAGATGTCCAGCTAGGCAGGGAAGATGTTGGGAGAAAAGGGCAGAGGTATGAAAAACAACCACTGTATATGAATAATCTGTCGTGTTATGAAAGGTCCCTAGCAAGGAGACCTCTACCGCCCATACCTTGTCTAAAAGGGATTGATGACTATACAAGTGACGATGAGGAAACTGTGTATGAATTGCTAAGTGACTGCAGTCTCACACATGAAACTACCTTTATGGAAGATATTGATGACGAAGAGGGAGATTTTGACTAACTAATCAATATTGTAACATACTGTTCTTGGAACTGTGCAGGATGTTACAAACAAGGAGGCGAGATAGACCTAAGCCACATTAATGATACAGCAGATGTATATATGTTTCAAGAAACCTGGGCAACAAATGATCTAAAATGCAATGGTTACTTTTGTATTGAACAAAGGGCTGAATTGAGCAACAAGGGACATGCGAAGGGAGGGCTGGCCATTTTAATCAAAAATACCTTACAATGGCAAATGATCGAAACATTTGATAAATATCAAGGAGTCCTTGCATGTAAATTTCAAAGGATGAATACCAAACCTGCATCAGGGGAACAGGTCGTTATCATTTGTGTGTATATCAACCCGATTGAAGTGAAGAGCTCAAATATGAAATGGATTGACATACTTGATAATATTTTCTCTAGATATCAGGTGCAAAACATAAATGTAGATATGATTGTGGGAGGAGATTTTAACTTGTATCTAATAGACCATACAAATCGGAATAACACTAACAATGACGTACCACATATCTTAGATATATGTGCTAAAAAGAAAGGTAGAGCCACAAAAATGGCAAGTGCAATTAAGGAGATTGTCAGATCATACCAGTAAATGGCAGATCAAAATCAGATAGAGAGCTATTAACAACATTCAATAGAGGGAAAGAAAAATCGCTAATTGATTACTTTATGATACCAATTGAGACATATAAGCGAATGTATGATTTTAAAGTTCTGAAAATGAATTTTGGGGATCATTCCCCCTTGTTGCTAAAAAAAATTTGTATAATAAAGGAACTTGATAAGCAACATGTGACTCCGTTCTATGTTAAAAAGAAAACAGTGGTAAATTGGAGGAGTGTACAGAGAATATATTTTCTGAAACTTTGAACAATATAGCCTTGGAACTAAGAAATGATGACGTGAACCCGGTTGAAGTTATCATATCATACTATGCAAAAATTATTAAGAAACTGGGTGATGAGATCTGGATTGAAAACCCAATAAGTATAAGTCATAAAAAAACATGGTATGATGAGGAGTGCAAAATGTATAGAAGGCAGTTTAATCGTGCATTAAGGAAGTGTGTGAATGCTGAGCATAAAAGAGCATTATTTCAGGATAAAAGACGCTTTTTCTGGATAAAAAAAATCGAGTTCCAACAAAAACAGTGGGATGATTTAGATTTGATCTTGGATAGTAGGGATCCCCGGAAATTCTGGAACCTTGTAAATGAGTATTCTGGATTTAATATAACTAAGAAACCTGATGCCTATGTTGCTAAAAGTGATTGGGAACAATATGTGGCTAAGTATTTCATGGGTGATTTAAATAAAAACGAAAAATCATATCAATATGATCCAGAGATACTACCTACGATAATGGAGAGCTCCATACTAGCATGGCTCGGGGCGATAAACAACTCTAGAGCCTCGGGACCCGATGCCATGTGCTTTATAAAGAACATAAGCTGACGTGGGTTCCGATTCTGTGTATGCTGTATGACTACATACTAATCAGTGGTAACATACCGGAGTCATGGAGAGGAGCAATTATGCTACCTATACATAAAAAGGGTGATGTCTATAATCCGACCAACTATAGACTACTCTCGATGACTGATGCTAGTGCAAAAATATTTTGTAAATATATATTAAAGCATCTAGAAAAATGGGTAACTGAAAACAGTATATTATCAGACACACAGGCGGCGTTCCGTAGAGGACATTCTACGGTCACACAGGTATATATATTGAATTTTCTGATTAATAAATATAAAAATAAGAAAATGAAGCTGTATGGCTGTTTCGTAGACTATTCAGGTGCGTTTGATACCATCATTAGAGGAAAGCTTTGGCAAAAACTATTAGCTCTTGGCGCACCTGAATCGCTAGTCTATCTTATACGTGAGCTCTACTCGAATAACCGGGCAAGGGTTCGGTACGGCGTTTGTAATAGGCTCACTGACAAAATAAAGCTAGGTCAGGGAGTCGGGGGGTCAGGCAGGGGTGTGTTCTGGCCCCCCTGCTATATAACATCTATGTGGGTGATGTTGACATACTACTGTCATCTGCGGGAGGCATTTCCCCAAAAATTAATACATAGCAAATTAGTAATTTGACCTACGCAGATGATATGTTGGTTATAGACCTCACCCCTTCAGGCCTTAGGCTGAAAATGCATGCCCTAGAAAGGTATTGCACCAGAAATGGTTTAGTTATGAATCCCACTAAAACAAAGACTATGGTGTTTTCTAAACAATTTAATAAATCACCCATTATAACTATTGACAATGTAAAGATTGAAAATGTCAAATGTTACAAATATTTGGGATTTATGATAAATTATAATGGCTCTTGGGAAGAAATATTTGCATGCAAACAATCAAGGCCAAACAAGTGGCAGGCGGTCTAATGATATTTAGTAAAAGATTCTGTGGGCTTAAAATAATGCCAATAATAAAAACATATGTTACAAAAATTCAACCTATCCTGTTATATGGGGCGGAAATATGGGGGTAACAAAGTATTTCAAAAGTCCCTGCAAACAGAAGGCTGGATATTGAGGCGCCTCTTGTCATTCTCTCCCTCAACACCGTTATGTGCTATTTTGGCTGAGTATGGGATCATTGCAATAGAAATTCTGGCGCAAAGTCGTTATCTGAAATATAATATGAACTTAGCTAACAGCCCGGTGATTATCCGTGAATGTATGAATGAGATGTTAAATGTCCAGGTCCAAACGGTAACAAATCTTATTAAGGATACTCAGGACCTCGCGGATGCATGGGGGTTGAAATCAGCAAGAGGTTGTACCACATCTAAAATTACCCTAAATAAGCTTGCATGGAAGGAAATGGCTGTAGTGCGGAATAGATGGGCAACGCTGAAACGAATTAAAGTATTAAAATCACTTAAAACTTACTACTGTGTTATTCTTAATGTGGCCTATTCAGGCTACAATAAAGAGGCGGGTAGATTGCTGAATAACTTTTATGCAAAATTTAAGTTTGGTCAAATTGCAATTGAAATGAAGCGAGGAAAAAATCGTTGGGGATGTGAGTGTGTGGATACAGAGGTGGATATTCTAGGACACATACTCTGTAGATGTACCTTGTATATATCATTGCGGAACAAATGGCTCAAACCTCTGATCAAAGATATTGACGTCAGTAATATAGATGAATGTATGTATCAATTGTCAATCATGGAAACTTCCTCTGATATATCAAGAATCCTTAGCTTCCTGAAAGAAGGCTCTATTGTATTTCTTAATGCAGATCGTATGTATATAAATGTATAAATAATGAATTTGTGATATAATAATGGAAAGATAAGTTTTTGCTACTAATCTATGGTCTTTTTTACCTGTAATGTGATATTATCTTTTTTGCATTTATTTGTAATAAAGACATATTTTGAAATGACAAATTCCTGATAAATTTAGCATAGTACTCAATTAGACCCAAGAATGATCTAACATCATCCTTCTTTTTAGGAATCGCAACATTTTCTACCGATTCCACATGTTTTCTTTCGGTAACAATCCCTGACTGGTCAGCGTGTGTCCTAAATCATATACAGAAGCACAACCAAATTTACATTTCTCCATTTTCAATGTCATGCCAACCTCTTCAATTTTCTTAAGTACATTCCTAAGTAATATTTTATGCTCATGCATGTTTTCTGAAAATAGCAATAAATCATCCTGAAAACAAAATATATTAGGATTTCCTCCAAACAGTTTATCCATCAACCTTTGGAACACACTGGCAGCAGATGCCAAGCCAAACGGCATACGGTTAAACTTGTACGTGCCAAAAGGTGTGATGAACGAAGTTAAAGGTCTTGACGAACTCTCCAGCGCCACCTGATGATACGCGGATCTTAAATCCAACGAAGAAAAGACCTTCGACTCTTTTACTGACATGAGCATCTCGTTAATACGCGGCAAGGGATACTTGTCAACCAAAATACTCTTGTTCAGTTTCTTAAGGTTCACACATAGTCTCATCTCCCCATTGGCTTTTGTGGCAATTGCCAACGGAGAAACCCAGTCCGTGCCATGAACTTCCTCAATAATGTTTTCCTTTAGCAATTTCTCCAACTCCTCTTTGAGGGGTTTCAATAACTGTCTTTTCACCGGCCTCAATTTATGCGCAACAGGCAGTGAGCCTTCTCTCAGTTTAATTTTGCACATATATCCCTTAACCAGTCCAACTTTACTGTCAAACGCACTTGGAAAATCTTCACATATCTTCCTTAACTCAATTTGCTGGGCAGTGACCTGACATATTGGTGGACTCCTTGAAGGTTGTATGGGAGGGTCCATTGAGGGTTGCACCGTAATCCCCAGATCAACGATCTGGTCCCACCCTAGGAGGGTATCTCCCTTATCAACCACATACACATCCGCAGCAATCATGTTGTCTTTCCATGACAACTCAGCTTTCCACTTGCCTATAAATTGTAAGGGTATTTCACCATATACTCTGGGCACTAGTTGAGTCTGCTCAAGATCACTCTCCTTCTTGTTCAGAACATTCTCATAAACATGCCTGGACAAAACTGTAAAAGCCGAACCCGTGTCCACCATCATGTCAAGGTAGCAATCATCAACTTTCACAACAGTCCAAGGACCACGCTTTCTCTGTGATGACTTGACCTGTAACATATGCACTGGTGCTGAGTCAGCTTCGTCTTCCTGATGCACCTCTGTGAGAGCATCTACTACATTCACTTTCGCCCCTTCTTTACACACCTTTGAGGTGTGTCCATACCTCTTGCACTTGATGCATTGTGCCGTTCGACCAGGGCATCTTCCAAAGTTTGCCAAATGGTCCAAGGCACCGCATCTAAAACAAGACAGTGGCTTCTTGGTCGCCACACCGAAACCAAACCTTTTATCACTAGGGTACTGTTTCTTAGCAAACGGCTTAGGCATGGAGGTAGTCTTTGAAACGGCAGCAATGTCCAACTTTTGCGTGCCTTTTTCCAATTCATGGAGTTGTTTTCTGGACAATTCCGTGGTTCTCATAAGCTTGATGGTCCTATCCAGAGTTATATCTTCAATAGCTAGCAACTTTTCCTGCAACTTCTTATCTAGACAACACCTTACCATCGGGTCACAAATTAAACCATCTTCTAAATGGTCAAACTGGCAGGTTTGAGCAAGTGTCCTTAAATTAGACACAAAATTGAGGACATTTTCGCCCTCCATCTGTTTACGAACAAAGAATCTGTGCCTTTCCATTACCACATTTGGACATTGTCCAAACTGTGCTTCCAATTTCCTTTCTGTAATGGCGAAGCAATCAAGAACAGGTTCACCCGCAGCCGCAGGCATAGGGATATCTGGTAATGACTCGTAGATTCGTCTTCCTTCCACACCTAATGAGTTCAGCAGTATATGCTGCTTACGTAGGACACCAAACCCACTTCCACCTATTGCTATTAAATATGAATCAAACATTTTTTTCCACATTTTCCATTGTATGATGGGTTCTCCCGGGACTGGGAGAAAAGTGGGCGGCTTGTCCATTTGCTGATCTGCCATGGCCCAGCAGGTAAGTGAAACAAGGGAAGAGTAAAAAAAAAATTCCCTTTTTTTTTAATTCACTAAATTTGCACTAAACATTCTAATATCTGTTCAGTGATATCATCAGAAGATCAGACGAGCCCAGAAGAAATAGGATCGGAAGGAATCCAGCCATTTAAAAGGGCAACACCCCCAGGGCAGATGTCACAGTGAAGGAGCCCCCAGGATGAGGCATCCACAGCCAGAAGCGCCCCGGGGCACTGGGCTCTCCACAGGCAGGACGCTACATGTGCCCACTGACAGAGCTCCAGCTCAAGGACAGCACTTGCAGAGAGGGCTTGGGGCAATGCAGCACCTGCAGCAGAGGGACGATACAGCTCAAGAGGCCTCAAGCAGGTCCTAGGACACGCAGGCCTGAGACAGGCCTCAGGAATCAGGCCACAGGCCGCAGACAGGCCCCAGGAAAAGCAAAGAGTGGAGGCTGCCGGAGACCCAGAAACACGTGGGTTAACCATGGAGCGAGAAGCAGGACATTACCTCGTCGCCAATTGAAGTATCCAAATCCACACAGGTAGGTAAAACTTCTTGTTTATTATTCTCAAATTACTCCCCCTCCTTACACAGGTCTCTCCTCCTTCAATTCCTCACACCAACTGCCTTTCCTTCAACATTCTAAACCCCAACATTCTATTCCTAACATTCCATTCTAACTGCCTTACAACAATAGAGGCAGACAACACACACTGGAAAACAGACTACTGTAAATAACACTTGTCATAACCTATAACATATCTTCCCCCTTATACAGAAACAAAACAATATACAAACAAATAATTTTAATCACGTAAGTACATAATCCTGTAACCTTGGCAATGTTACTTGTCTCCTGACCCGTCCTTCTGGTATCACCAAATTTTGCCTTTCTCCATCCTGTCTTACATCATTCTGTTGATCCAACATTTCTTCTACATCCCAATC
>JAUEJH010553185.1:0-20971 GCA_032275315.1 Desmognathus intermedius
CATCCTAAATTAATCGGATAACTTGAGAAATCATCTGAAACCATCTTGAAGTATGCCCACATCAGGCCTATGTTTTTTTTTTTCATTTCAAATTTGTTTATTTGTTTCTTTTAACCTTCAACCAAATACAAATTAAATTCACTTCAAAAACAAAAACTTTTCTCTTTCTCCCCTTCCCTCCCCCCCCAGCACACTCCTTAAAAAGTCCACTTCACATATGTCCATTAAGTTTGTCTCAGCTTATTAACCATGAATATTCATTCTCTGAATAGTCCAATCATAGTTCTCAACGACCTTGGGCACACATCTGCCACTGGGTTTTCTTTTGCATATTCAAAAAATGGCCCCCATATATCTTGGAACAATTCCCCTTTGTCATGCAAATTACACGTCAGCCTATCCATTCCTAGGCCTTCCCAAATTTTTAGGAACCATATTTCTTTAGTCAAATTTTCTGCATATTTCCAATATCGAGCAATTGTACCTTTAGCAGCAGATAATAGATTCGTAATCAATCTCCCTCTTTCTGAGGAAAGCGGGTAAGTCTTTCCCAATGGTATATTTAAAAGCATGGTTCCCGGATCCCAGGGAAAATTAAAAATAACTAATAATAATAGATTTCCAAAGTTCTATGCAAATTAAATAGTTTTATGGCTTTGACCCCTGGCTGGGTGGTAAAAATGCCAAACACCTCCGGCGATGCAGTGGGCAATGTACAAAACATTTCCAGCCAGGCAGGCGGGGGCGCCGGACCCTTCAGGAGGGCGTGGCTGCACTGCAGCACACGCCCCCTGTCACTTGCAGGTCACTGTGTGACCCGCAAGGGACAGTGGCTACCATGAGACCAGCTTTTAGCTGGTCTTACGGTAGCCGCCAGTGCTGTCCCCACTGACCCTTCTGTGGTCAGGCAGAGACAGTGCTGGCGCTGCAGACCCGAGCACCGGCTCCCGGGTCTGCAGCGCCAGCGCTGTGGGGCGGGCACAGGGCTTTAGTACCCACGTCACTGCCGCCACAGCCTGCCATCCTAAATGGCAGGCAGAGGCCAGCTACGGCGATCACACTTGAGCGCCGGCGCTCAAGGCTATAGCGCCGGTGGTATTTGTACCGCCGGCACTATAGCTTTATGTAGTCAGGCAGTAGGTCTGATCTGTTTCAGTAACCTGAGATAATAAGAGCAGGAGGATATGAGGTGGTTATCGTGGGCAGTCATAGAGAGTTCACGATAAAAAAAACTAGTGTTTTTACCTTGGAGGCAACAAGCATTGAGTCGGCGATAGAGAAGGAGTCATAGCAGGAGTCAAGCTTATTTACCTTTTCCCCACCCTAGTCAAAAAGGAGGATCTTACTGGATGCATCCTAAATTAATCGGATAACTTGAGAAATCATCTGAAACCATCTTGAAGTATGCCCACATCAGGCCTATGTTTTTAAAATTTGCTGATGACTTCAGGACCTTGTTGATGTCTGATGATGGCAGAATGACTTCTATAGTAGTTTAATGATCACCCAACCACCCCAAGTTGGGTCCTAAAATAATCTTTTTTGTCTTGGCCAGTGCCCAAGATGAGTAGTTCTGTTATAGAATCAATTAGGGCCAGTGAATTAGCGGCTATTCAGGCCTGGATGACAGAGAAAGTCTTGTTGATATTGGCAGTGTCATACTCATGAGTGCCAGAGAGTTGGAACAAGACCTGGTATCATTAGCATTATTACACACCCGTAGGTGGTCCAATGCATCGAACAGGGGTCCTGTGTATATATATAACTTTTATATAGAGTGGGAGCCTAACAAGAGCCCTGAGGGGCACCACACGGACAGGGTATGGAATGTACTGAGGCATTGTCTGAGAAGCCTGGCTGTTCTATGCCAAGGAAAGATGAGACCCAGGTGGCGGCTGATGGAGTGAAATGAGCAACACTCCATAAGTGCTCTGTCAAAATGGAATGATTAACCAGTTCGAAGGCAACGGAGAGGTCAAGCAACATGAGTAAGGCAGTATGACCCTTTTCAATGATACTAGTGATGCTCGACTTCAGATCAATCAGGCCAGTTTCAGTGCCATCTCTGGCTTGAAAGCCAGACCGTTCAACTGCTGAAAATGTTGTTAGATTCAAGATATTTCTGTACTTGAATGTAGGTTACTCTATCAATAATCTTGAGTAAAAAAGGGACGCAGGTAAAATAGGTGTGTAGTTATTAGCTTAGAGGGATCAAAGGTCTTCTTTTTTAGGAGAGGTGTGGTCCTTGCAGTTTTAAGACTGTCAGGAACAGTAGCAGAATCAGATGATAAGTTTACGATCTTGGTGCTAATGAAAATAGGAGCATCTCGACAGTTCTTTATCACTGATGCAGGGCAGGAGTCACCCTTACAGGAAGGGGGCTTGAGATTGCCTATAATGTCTTTGATATGGTTTTCAAAGAGATGATGAAAAGAGAAAGCCTGAAGAGCAAGGATTTTACCTGTATTAAAGTCAGAGGGTGAAAGGTGTGGCACAGTAATGTGAAACATTACTGCAGCTGGCCATCAATTTGGTTATACAGGGCAGCCAAAGAAATCCTGGTATCCAGTACATGTGGAAGCAGATGCAGTGGTCAAACCTTTGTGTTAGAACTAGAGTGCTCCCAGAACAAGGCCTGCAGCATGAAGGACAAAAGCGCCCTATCAACCACAATACAAGATCAATATTTTGCAATTAAGAACTCTATGGGTGTGATGCATCTGGATGCACAAGAAAAGCTTGCCTGGGTAACATCCAGAATCCTCCTCAATCATACTTTAAGCACCTCTCTCAAGACAGTTGTCATACATGGAAAAATGCCCAATCCAGCTCAAGGTCTGTGGCAGGACTGTCTACAACAGGGCCAATCAATGTGGAAATACATTTTCAGCCTTCTGAGATATAGACAAATAAAGCTGATTTATGATTTATATGGCTTAGGTGCAATACAGTCGTTTGACTTGAGAGTTCATACTATTATTGATGATCTACTTCCACATAATAGCAATACCTGGAAATGGATGATTAGAAACGCAGACCACCAATATTACTACGCATAGACATAGTTCAAAATAGTCATTAGGTATGCTTTTTGGCCTGACATGCAAAATTGATATCCATATTTTGTATCCCATCTTGTTATCAAAGTTATTTTTTCATTTGCCACTTTGGTCAAGTCATTTCGACCCAATTTGTTTGCATTTCTGATGAGTGTATGTCAACAGCAGTTTTGTTGACATGCGCTTAGTGGGAATACATTTATATCGACTGGAAATAATATTTGTCGGATTACACAGACTGGAGGATAGAATAGCATTTTTTTTACTTTGATTATATGTTTGTTAGGGATTTGTGCACTCAAAAATATTTATTTAAAATATTTATATATATTGCACTGTAGCAAAAATATAACCGGTGTGAAAAACAGTGCCATTTTGGTGGAATCTAAGTGGCGTTCGATTACAAGTACTTTGGAAACAAGACGTACAACCTCTATATTTAGGCATGCTTAGTTGGCCCACATAAGCCATTAGATTGCCACTGTCTCTCACACAGCCCCTACCCATATGATCGATGACCCAATTAGTCACTACATGCACCTTAGACAGACAGAGCAGAGAATAACGACTTACACAGTTTTGTGCTCTTGTTTGAGCCATGTGTTTTTTATAAATGTAGATACTGAACCCTCTACTTTCCTCTTCAAATGAAATTGTTTGCTTGCTTTCATAATTGCTAATATACCTTGTTAAAATCATGTCAATTGAAACCAAACAATAAATAAAATAAATAAATAAATGGACAGAAAATGTCCATCTGATAAACATTTTATGCTAAGGCAGCCTAAACAAAGACACTAACGAGCACAGAATATTTGAAGTTTAATTTTGTATATAGCATTACAAGGGAGTAGAAATATGTCTTCATTTAATAGAATCTAGCACGATAATGGGAAGGTGTAATACAAAGTGCTAGGTATGCTCATCAGATTCATCAGAAAAATTTGTTGTGTCCATCGGGCTTTAGGAAAAGTCAGTTGCAGTAGAATGTGAGGCCAAGTCAAGGGTGGTTGGTAAAGCAGCGATTATTGGGGACACAGAGATGGGATGATGCGGAGTTGGAGATGCAGGCTCATTGAGAGAACAGATCGCAGGCTGATGGTGAAACTGCAGCATTGGTTGTTGAAGAGGCCACGGCATGCATGAAAGAGAGGCCTCTAAAAGCGCTGGCAGAGAGGCCGTGGCAAGCACTGGTGGAGTGCCTGCGGCATGCACCGACAGAGATGCTGCTGCATTGACTGCTGGAGAGGCCAGGGGCTGTGGGTGTGGCAAGAAGCCCAGTTTTTGATGTCTCTGCGCTACATGCAATGGCTCCCAAAAAGAAGAGTTCTGGCTGTTCTAGCTTTCTTCTATGGGGTTGATCGGTTGAGCATTTGTCAAAGTGGAAATATTTCAGTATCACTGTGGCAGCATCGGGATGCCCCATGCTGGTAGTATTCTCACAGTCGCAGTCCAAAATGTCATCACATGTGCTTATATGTCTGGTAGCCTCACTATGCTAAGTGCGGTGGTTGTGCTCCATCTGTGAGGCAGTGGTGGTGGAAGTGTGTGGAAGAACACTCTCCTGTGCATTCTCCCCGTGGTCACTGTCACTATCAATAATAATTACGACAGGAGAAGTATTTGCTGAGTGCGCTTGGTGATGCCGCCGGTCCTTCCTATTTTTCTTCTTAGGGCATTTTACTATACCTGTGGCTTTGCCCTCATTGATTATCCCCTCACTGGGGCTTCGTGTTTTTTTCCTTTTTCTATTCTTTTCCTGTTGGCTCCCCTCTCCTCCTTCATTATCCAAGTGCCTTGTTTTGCACTTCCTCTTACTACCAGGGTTTTCAGAGCAAGGCGACTCTATTCCAGAGAACATAGATGGAGATTGACTGCTCGAGCGGCTTCTAGATCGGCGCCTTTCACTAGCATGTCGGCCCCCCTGATCACCCCATGTGTTCTTCCTCTCTGCATGCCTACCCCTATCTCTGTTTCTCCTGTAATATGTGTTTTCGCGTTGGTAGGGGCTTCTGTAGTCTCGTGGGTGATGGTGATCGCTATGTCGGCTCCTTGATCTCTCATGTTCATGGCTTTGTGACCTTGACCTGCCCCTAGATTTTGTACTTCCACTGGCTATTGATTCCGTCTGGCTTCTCATAAGGAAACTTTGGTTTCTACTTCTTATTGGCTTTTTGCCTTTTTTTGTGATGCACTCCTTGTTAATCCTGTCTGCAAGGGGTTTGATAAAACCAACAATGAGGCAATCATCAACAGGAGCAGGACCAACATCTTTACAGGTGGAGCATGAATCAAATTTTACGTCAGTTTCGGTGGCTGCTCCACTGGATGAGATTTCCTCATCTGAGCTTTCTGACAGAGAAAACACTAAGGTGGGACTAGGCTCGAGTGTGGAATATGAAGGCCCAGGGGTTTCATCATCCCAAGGTGCTTGGCCAACCCCCAGGTTGGAGGGGTCAGCATCCGGCTCTGCAGCCTCACCCACATCTGGTGATATTGTGATAATTGTGGAATCAGAGTAACTTCCATCTTCATAGGAGAATAATATTCCATTATCAGGTGGTGAAACAGTCAGAGAAATATAATTGCGATGAGAATTTAAAGGAACATGACGCTCAGGACTACCAAAGGAGTCATTTTCAGATGGCCGTAGAACTAACTCCTGGTAATTGTCATCACCCTGCACACTGTGCAAGATGGAATAAAATGGTTGCTTGCAGAACGGGCATTCCGTCTTATTTTTAGCCCATTCCCGTATGCAGCAGAAACAGAACTTGTGCAGGCAACGGTCTAAGTATGAAACGTTTTCAAATCTTCCCATGCAGATGGGGCACTTTGAATCTGGTGATGTGTCTTCTGAAGAAGAGCAGGTACCCACTTCAAGCTCATCTGCTGCCGATGACATCACCTGCAATAATTATAGAAATGATACATCAGACTATGGCGTAGAGAACCATAATAAAATGGCAGATGCAAAATATCTATTGAAGGGCATTTCATCTTAAACACAGAGATGAAACATTTGATTATTTGAAGTAAGGAACCTACAGCCAAGGGAAGAAACATTGCAAATCAATGCATGGTGGCTAAACATATACAAATCAGGAATGTGCTTGGAGAACAGCTGTTTAGGCTCAATGGTACATTCTACTCCTTCCAGACTATACCATTAATGACAATGAAAACAAGGCTTGGCAATGCCTATAGTTCGTGTAAAGTTATACCTCGTATAGCACTTCTCCACCACCCCAGCAACCAATTAAGGTATAAATCATCTTGAAGCAGTACAAACATGCCCACCCCTCTTCAACCAGTATCGAAAGAACACCATTCCGCAGTAAACCCACCTCACCTAGCATCATGTGCATGGCGTTCGCATGCATCTGAAGTATAGGTGTGCCCTCTCCCCCCATAAAGGCAATTTATTGGCAGCACCCAACTAAGAAATCTATACTGGGATGGCATTGTCCTTCAAGGAGTATAGGCATGACAACCATCCCATCAGGCAGCACAGACAGCATACCTCCCCCGTAGTGATGTTAAGGTATTTCAAGAATCTAAACTAATGCCATGGACAGCTGACAATACCAGCAATAACCGTAATAGAATGATATTGCAGTTATTGCGTTGCCTAAGGCAGTGTGTACTCATTAGTAAATATTGCAGGGACAATGACATAACCACAACCAATACTGCTTTTTTAAGATTGTTGGAAGTTAAACATCCTTTTAGACTTCGAAGTTTAATGCTATGGCTGTATGTTGGCGTTCAGAGCATTCAATTGAAAGCATGGCTTACTCAATCTGCCATGCCAGACTGACAAAGGGTAACCCAATGATTTTCATAGTGGACAAGGGTGAATGTGAGAATACTCTGATACAAACTTAAAAACATACCCTCCCACCGGTGGCAATACAAGGGAGCCACAAAGGTGCAATGACACTGGAAGTATAAAAACATAAATATCTTTTATTCTAAATATCCAATCATAACTTCATAAGAACAATAAATATCAAATTTGTACACATTAAAATCCATTTTTCAATAAAACACAAAGAAACACAATCAGGGCTCCTGATTGTGTTTCTTTGTGTTTTATTGAAACACAAAGTTTGTTTCTTTGTGTTTTATTGAAGCCCTTTTGGGGCCAGTTGCAGCGAGGGCCACCCGCGGGTAGTAAAAAAGTTAAAAAGTAAAAAAAAAAAAGTAATGGGCACTGCTAAAGGGCAGCCCATTAGCGGTGCCCATTACTCTTTTTTTCAGCCGTTTTGTGGCCAGAAGTGCCCCATTGCATCAAGGGCCCCCTGCGGGAGGCCCTCGCTGAAACGGAGCGCTTCTGGCCCCAAAAGAAAATAAAGTAATGGTCACTGCTAAGGGGAAGCCCCGTAGCATTGCCCATTACTTTTTTGAGCACTTTTGAGGCCAGAAGTGCCCCGTTGTAATGGACACTGCTAAGGGGCTTCCCCTTAGCAGTGCCAATTACTTTTTCAGCCCTTTTGGGGCCAGAAGTGCCCTATTGCAGCAAGGCCCCCCCGCAGGAGGCCCTCGCTGCAACGGGGCACTTCTGGCCCCAAAAGAAAAGAAAAGTGATGGGCACTGCTAAAAGGAAGCCCCTTAGCTTTGCCCATTACATTTTGAGGAAATGTAATTTTTTTTGTTACAATTTCCAAAGGTGGCAGCACGCCACCTGCGGTAATTGAAATAAATATATAAATAAATAGATATTTACCAGGAATCCCATGAAATTCAATGAAAACACCTTCAGTTGAAACCCCTCCGTTACGTTACAGACATATATAAAGCATAGAAAATGAAAGAACAAAAAAAGGTGCCATGGGGGGCCAAAAGCATAAGTTAAAGGCCCCCCAAGACACCTTTTTTGTTTTTTCATTTTCTATAGCAATGATATTGCATAAGTTTTGTTGCGTTATATGTCTGTAACTTAACAGGGGTTTTTAACCGAAGTTTTTTCCATTGAATAGATTTATCATAGATAGATCAAAAAAAACATTTTCAGTAAAGCTGCCCAAGGCTTTGTAATGCCGAAAAATAGAAATTAAAATACACATAACAATATAAAACCACAATAAAGTGTAATCATTATTATCAAACATAATTGATCCCCTCCCTGTAAAGATCATATGTCAACTTCTAAACACCTACTAGAACTCTAACCAAATTTGAATAAATGGTGACAAACCCTGACTTTAAAAATCAGAAAGTACCAAATGCATATAGTTTCTAGAGATAAGTCATTCCACTATTGGGGACTACTGAGGACCAATGCCATGGACCAATCTCCTTTTCTGGCCCTTTTACGCCTTGGGACCTGCGTCCTAAAGCACTTGTGTATTCAGGGCTCGTATAGATGTTTCTCCCTCTTAAAGCAGTTTTGCAATACCCAGAGCCTTTGGAGTGTACAGAGTGTCAGATTATACACAGTGTTTTCATCCCAACCTGTTAGTCTATAACAGTGGTATTGAAACTGCAGAGCGCGCCCCCTATGGAGCCGTGGAGGCATGTCCAGGGAGGCGCAGACTCTCCCGTCATTTATAAAATCCCATTAGGGCCAGGCGCCTCTGTGGAGCAAAGGCCTGCCTGCGTGTAAACACACACGGCTAAATTCACAAAGGAAAAAACTGCGCAAAAAGTGGGCAAATACAAGGCAAATCAAAAGTGAGCAGGAGCTTCTCTGTAGAGGAATTCACAAAACTGCAAATAATATTTGCACAGTTTTATGAATTATTACAAAAAAGTGAGCAGCCACTGCGCATTAGGGGCGGAGTGGGGGCGGCAACCACAGAGATGATCAAAATTACAAATGCGAGTGGGAGTGGCCACAGAGATGCCCTAAAAAAAGTAAGAAACTCAGGCCAACGGCAGATTCACAAAATCTGAGCTAATCATTTGCATTGAATTTTGCCCTATTTCACCTATGCCATCTCAGACAAGGTTTATTTCTGGGCAAATAGTAGCTGCATGGAAAGCAACATGAAACTGCATACATTAAGCAGTAAACAAACATGTTGGGTGGACGTTAATGCCCTTAAAGGGCCACCGTCATCACAATGAGCACAAGAAATATAAAATTGTTATGTAAAGAGCATTAAACACTGCCTTTATGTTATTACTGTTTTCCATGTTAAAAATGCAATTGCTGTAAATTGTAGCACTTAAATGGATGACAAATTACATTTTTCTGTAAGGTCAGATGGAGATTGCAAAGAGCTAAAGTAGTGAGAGCCAAGATTGACCCCCGTAAAGTCCTTAATAGGGCTGTTTGTGTTTCTATTGGGGAGGGGATGATAGCACTGTCCTTAATGGGGCTGTTTGTGCTGGTCCTGGGGTGGAGGGTCTGCTGAGCCTTTATAAGGGCAGGTTTGTAAAGTACTTGGGAGACCACACCATGGGGACGAGCGTATCACTTTCAGGGCACACGTCGCGCCGACAGGTGCCTGTCGTTTGTGCTGCAATGTGCAGGGAGGCTGGTAGTACCGGCGCATCCACGCGCAGGCGTATTTGCAGCACTGGGATAGCAAACGCTAATGCGGCAGCCCAGGGGAGAGCTGACGCACATCATCACGCAAGGCCCACTTTTGGAAAAATTGTACACCACTGCCCTATCCTCTCGTTATGTGGATCTATAGACTATGGAAATCCTATCGATTCTAAGGTTCTTTGCTTCAATGGAGATATTGATTTTGTGCTTTTGA
The DNA here is from genome assembly GCA_032275315.1 of Desmognathus intermedius. Classification (NCBI taxonomy): domain Eukaryota; kingdom Metazoa; phylum Chordata; class Amphibia; order Caudata; family Plethodontidae; genus Desmognathus; species Desmognathus intermedius. The sequence goes on from JAUEJH010553185.1 coordinate 9,773, forward strand.
CCTTATTCAATTGTTTTTTGACATCAAAAAACCCCTTTTTAATACCCAAGTCTCTGTTAGAAGTTTACTTACCAATTTGTCAAGGTTTGTGCCTTCACCCGCCTGCATTGCGGTATCCTCCGCATCCATCAAGGTGCTGGAAGTGACTCCATTGGGGAATAACAATTTTAGAAAGCAGACTACGAGGCAAAAGGAAACCCTACCTGGGTCTCTCACATGTGGCCCTGCGCACGTGTGTGCGACCAGCTTCACGTCTGTGAAGCTGGCCACATGCACAGGCCTACGCTTGCCCGCAGGGGCATCCTACGTGGTCGCAGAGATTCCTCTGCGGGAAGGCACTGCACCCTCACTTTTGAGAATCTGGGGCACAGCGCACTGTGCTGCGCTTTCAGTCTGTATTGTTACAATCTATCAAGGCAAGCGGCAGGTGGGCTGTTTCAGAGCATGGAGTTGCCTGCAAGCTCATTTCCATGCTGTGAATGCCTTTTATTACCGTTAATTAGTACATAATTAACAGGAAAATATAATGATACTATGGATTGGAGGAAGGAAGGACGAAAGAGCACTCCTTTCAGGTGAAAACCCTGCAGTGCTTCTGGAAGACAAGGCTGTTTCATCTCCTCCTTCCCAATCAGTTTTTCGTTTTCTGCTTTTGGTTCTTTTATGACGCCAAAGGCTGAAAATATTGCTTGTAATATTCCCTGTGAGGGCTGCATTGACAGCTGCTGAAACGGTGAACTGTACATTGAACTACTTCCCCCTATATAATGGCATTGACCAGTGCTTTTAAAGTCTGTAGGGTTGAAAAAGGTTCTGAGTGTGTGACCCTGTTGTGCACCTCCTTCAGACTCGCAATGATTTTTTTTTAAATTGTGGAAGGTGGCGCAACCACGTTTGAAACAGCTCTGAGGGGGCCTTGCCCTAAATAGTTTGAAGACCACTGGTCTATAATTAGCCAACCCAAGGTCTGTCTGGAAGCTGAGATATGGTCATGCTTCCTAAGGCCCACTGTGAGTTGAACGGCCCTTTTCTGGATCCCATGAAGCTTGCGTTTCTGCTTCTCTGTCAGACCTACTTACAAGCTGTTACTGTATTGAGTCTTTGGAGCTTTAGAACCCGAGTCCACATCGTCATCATTATTACCCCTTCCTGGTGGTGTGTCAAACGGAGGATCACGAGGACTATCATCAGGAATAGAAACACCCAGAGGTTTGGGGGGAATTTCTTGAAAGAGGAGGCGGTGGAGGGGAGGTCAAGCTAGAGCATCTCCTAGAAAAGGATCACCATAATAATCAGGAGAAACAGTGGTCTGAGGTCTAGATTCCACTGGGATGAACAAAAAATCAGGCACAGATGTGACTGAAATCACTGATGAAGGCAGAACTGAAAAAATTGGAATTGACGCGACTATTGGTAAAGGAGTCACAATAGTAACAGGATTCCTGGTTGTAATAAGTACCGGGTAGGGGTAGAAGCGACCACCTCACTCATAATGTCATTAAAGTATTCACGCATAGAAGTGTAAAAAAGAAGTGACTGAAAAATTGGAAAATGTTGTGCAGCAAATTGTGGCCACCCCAACCCTTGCTGTGAGGTAGTAGGAGTAAATAATCGAATAGAGGCTGACCCAAAGCAGAACCGAATTTGCCAAAAGGCAAATTAGGCAGCTGCCTAGGGGCACCTGACCCCAGGTGGGGGGACCCGGCATATTGAATATTAAGTGCAATACAGCATTTTTGTAAATTAAAATGTTCTGAGAATATTTTTGTCTAAATGATTGCCTGACATTTTTAGGATGTTTAGATGACCTGTTTCAAGGAAGACAAATGTGATCCAGATGTGAGCGTCATGCTATGAACAAAGCATGTACACGTTGTGGTGCCGCATAATTTTGTCACTAATGGAAATGGAGACACTGGTGTTGCGTTAGGGACTGAGCACAAGCACTGTGCTTGAATTGACACTTGACCAACCTCTTCCATGACTTACAGTGCAGGCTGAGTAAGAGGGTTTGCAAAAATATAAATAGGTGAGGTTTCGGTACAAGCACCAGAATTAGACTAATTCGAGTCCTTGGGCAATGCCAAACTGTCCTCTATGACGTTGAGTGCTAGAGACAGCACAATGCAAGGCCTTACATTGAGAGAAAATGATGAACCGCAATGTTTCTTGAAGGCATCAGTAAATTTTGTCCAAGGTTCACAGCCAAAGACGGTGGACCACTTGGTGAAGCAGAGTTGAACAACACAGGTAAAAAGTGCATCACAAGCGACGCCGTAAGCGACCGGGTGGTCAGAGTTGAGGCATTCCAGGCAAAAAGCATGAGAAACCAATGGTATTTTCAGCATGAGGCACAGCGCATTAATGTTTGAAGGAAAGAGTCGGTGGCCGTAAGGAGGCCACAAGAAGGCAGCAAAAAAAGAGAAAAGGCGACACTCTGCAAAAACGTCCTCAACCTAGGGGTACGGAAGGGTGGGGTTGGGAGGTGCACGAGGGAGGCAGCCTGCACATGCGCCTTCACTTTTCACGTGCTTGCAATGCCTTTTTACACATGTGCAGCTTCAAATCTTTATGTTCTGCAGAACTGTCCAGTCGACCCGCCAGCCGCAGCTGACGTCCTTGACTGGAGAATGAAAGGGGACAGGACATAGGAAATTAAGTACTATCTCTTCCTCCACAACATGCAGAATAGTTACAAAACCAACACCCACAACAGGATAAATAGGTCTGACACACCTCTCTTCACTCACTAAATATGACTCTGATTAGGCTGAATATGAATGATCACCATCACCAAGTCTACAATAACCTTCATCGGCAAATCTATCATTTGACAAAGCAGAGAGTATATTTGTCGTCGTGTAAATTCAATGTAGTAGTCGGATAGGCTGTGATACGGAGCGGGTATGCGAAAGCGAATGTTTTCTGACACCATGTGAGCTGTTGTCTTTTATTTACCTGGTCTCACATCACACACTTAGAGCCTCAAGTAAAGGTTAGCAAGGGGTGTATGCTCCGCATTTAATGCATGATAAGGAGTCGTTACTTGGATGGATGCTGCCTATGGTCTAGCCCGCAATTTAATGCATGCCTTTAATGCCAGAGTTCTGCCATGCCATGCCTTGTTTATAATTCTTTTTTCTACTTTGATTGAATTTGAGCTCACTAAATTGTGATGGTGCAATTTTGTGATGCTGACCACACACACATAGATTTAAAATTATGCGGCCCACTTTTGGAAAAATTGTACACCACTGCCCTATCCTCTCGTTATGTGGATCTATAGTCTATGGAAATCCTATCGATTCTAAGGTTCTTTGCTTCAATGGAGATATTGATTTTGTGCTTTTGACCTTATTCAATTGTTTTTTGACATCAAAAAACCCCTTTTTAATACCCAAGTCTCTGTTAGAAGTTTACTTACCAATTTGTCAAGGTTTGTGCCTTCACCCGCCTGCATTGCGGTATCCTCCGCATCCATCAAGGTGCTGGAAGTGACTCCATTGGGGAATAACAATTTTAGAAAGCAGACTACGAGGCAAAAGGAAACCCAGCTGGGTCTCTCACATGCCGCAGTCTGTGAGGCAGACTCCTGGGCTAGACTAGAGTTCTGGCAGACCACTCATTATGATGTCCAGTGTTCTATTATGACATCACGGTATTATTTTGAATTTTCCTGTCATGGTGTTGTGGGAATAAAAGATAAAATGTATAATGTTAGCTTCTGTGCTTTGCCTCAACATATGTCATTCCTGTACAAATCTTACAACACTTATTTTACATGTAGCTGGTGCTAGATGTCAGGTACTACCTTACTGTTAACTTTCATTTTAAACTTTCTACTTTATTACTTTGCCGAAGTGAAAACATCTGGTACAGTGTTTTTGGGAAAGGCAGGATATATTATTATGTGTTTTAAATGTACTTCACAGGCTCATTGCCACTTTTTTAACTTTATGAGTGCTTGGGATTTTAAAATATATTTCTTTGACACTGACCCAGCTCGGGCCCAGATTTAAACAAGGTGGAATTCCCCCCTAGACTCTACTGCCGTCTGATGGTGAAACTGGGAATACAGCTCAAAAGGCATATTTTAACACATATATATCTCAAAAAGTCAAAATATTTTTGTCTAACTATCATGTGAGCAAGGCAAAGGCAGCCTTCCAACAAATTAGGCAGGATCTTTAGGGGTTTGGTATGGAGGTGACTATCTTACCATATTCAAGTATGAAAGTCGCTTGGGGTGATGCCTTGTTTTTCTTTGCAGGGACAGACGCTGCTCAGTCATTCATGAATAAAGTGACGGATGGGACTTGATGTGAACTTACTGTCATTCTGCTTTTTTTCCTTTTGATGGGTTTAAAACATTTGTTGGTGTTGTTCCCTATTCATGGTCCAAAGTTTACTTGGGATAACTGAGATCTGATGTTGGTTGAGCAGGATCAGGTTCACTTGCCCTTCCCCGCTCCCCTCTCTCCTTTACATAATCTGGGGGACTGATTTTCAACATGTTGTTATTGGAGGTGACATTCTCAGAAGCTTTTCTTTTCCCAGGCCCTATAAGTCTCATGACCGGTCAGAATATGTGTTTTTGTTTAGAAGTGGGTTTTGATTACTTATTGAGATTTTATTCTGTTTTACTATTAAATTACGGAGACGGCGCAGCTTCCTGCCTGCAGAATTCAAGTTTAACAGCCTTTTGTCTTTGTTTCTTTTTTCTTTAAAAGACGATTGACTGCTTACTGTGATGATTGGTGGTGACAGAGTTCCAATGGCAAGCCCTTCCACCTTTTGCCCCTCCATGCCCAGACCTGGCACGACACAAATTAAAACATTTAAGTGTAAACAGTGTAACCCGCCAAGGGCTCCCACTCTTAATAGGCCCCCATTTGGCCTAAGTGTTTGAAGTGTGATTTTTTTGTTTCTCCTTCCCCAATGTCAGGCACTGCCATGTTGGGTTATTTGTTAGCTAATCATCTGAATGGCACCTCCTGTGCCCCCAGTGGTAAGTGACCCTTCCCCTGTAATTAACAAATCTGAGTGACAGGGTGATTACCTTGCAGACTGAGAAGGTGTATTTAGGTCAGTTTGCAGTTTGCAGATCTGACCATCCCACTGTCTGCAAGGTGAACACCCTGTGTAATCTACAGCTACAGAAAGTCAAGATAAGTGACTTGTGGCAGGTGAGAGGTGAGTGTCTGTACCTATAAAGCATGGGTTTTTAACTTCCCTTAAATGACAAGTGCTCAAGGGAGCATGTTTTTACCCCAGGTTATAAATTATAATTAAAGCTCATGGTTTTATGGCTCTTATTTTTTGCCATTTCATCTATATTTATCCATATTTATATTTTAAGCATTTTTTCAGTATTCATATTTATTCTTTGTTCTGTTAAAATATGTATAATTCCTAGCATTTTCCTTCATTAATTTGAATGCTAGATGCCCTTCTTATTTGAGGATATAAGTAGCTATGTACCATAAAAATAATGAAAAGAAGCAAGCTAACATTGTTGCAGACCTGGCTTGTGCTTTTTCCTTGCAATGAATTATTTTTTTCAGAAGAAATTCTGTTTTTTACACTTTTTATACCATTTACCTCCAAGGCATTATCAATAGCATGAAGAGAAAGTTAAAAAGAGCCCAGTTCTCCGTGTTTTTATTTTTATCATTAAATACAGATAGAAATAAATATAATGTTATCTGTATTTATCTGGAAAAGCCAATAAAAACGGAAAACTGGAAGCCTTAGTTGTAATGTCCAAGCTTTTGTTATCTGTGTTCAGATTTATTAACCTGGTTGCTGAGTTTTAAAATAATTTCTGAAACTTTTCTGCTTTCATGCCGGTTTAAACTAATTTGTTTGTGGTGGTAAAATACTGATATAAATGTGTGCTACTGGGACAGTCGCTACTTTCCTTAGACCAGTGACAGAAATGTCTTACTAAGTAAAACCTGTTTTTCAAAATAAATTAACTAAAGGCGTAACTAAGGAGAGAAGTGATTTACCCAGGATCACACATTGAAACTGTAGCTACTAACTTTACTTTTAGCTGGAACTAAACGTCTTCAATTTTAAAAAAATCTATTAACTATGCTAATCTGGAAAATTGCCATTTCTCCCTGAGCCTCTGTTCCTTTATTTGTTAAAAAAAAATTGTTAACTCAAGTTCCAACTCCTCCTTCCCACAAATCTGGCTCTTCTATTGATTTAATCTTCTCCAGTATGTGACTCTGTCACTGCTTTTCCATCTTCTATCTCTGATCATTCTCTTCTTTATTTTTCGTTTTTTTCCTTCGATTCCTTCCTTAATTACTTCTTCTCGTTCCTTTCTCCATCGTAATCTACGACATGCTGATCCTCAAATTATTGCTAATTCTATTTCTTTGACTCTTCCTTCTCTTTCCTCTTTTTCTTCTCTTCCACGTGAGAGCACTTCTTCTTTTCTTTCTTCAGTTAAGTCTGCTCTGGACTCTCTCCATCCTTTGCTTCCTTTCTCCCCTTCTCGTAGGCCGCCTCAACCGTGGCTTACTTCTGAAATTAAGTCAGCTCGATCGGCTTTGCGAAAGGCCGAGCGTCGCTGGGTAATCTTATATTCTCCTATTGATGCTGAGATGCTTTCATCTCTTCACACGGCTTATGATTCACTTCTAATTCGCTCCAAACGTCTTTACTTTCATAACTTAATTTCATGTCAATCACTTCATCCTCGACGCCTTTTCTCTACTATTAATTCTCTTATTTCTCCCCATTCCCGACCCTCCACTTAACTTTTCTCTCTCTCCTCTTGATTTTGCAAATTACTTTACTGACAAAGTTGCTTCTCTTCGAGCAGCATGCTCTGTCTCACCTTCTTCTCCATCCTTTCTGTCTTCTGATTGGTTTTTCTCCTCTTCCTGTACTTCTTCTTCCTCCTTTCCGTCTTCATGTGCCCCCTTTCTTTCATCCTTTTCTCTGGTAACTCTGGATGAGCTTCGCTCCTGTTTGACTCGCGATAATCCATCTGCTGCTCCTGATGATCCTCTTCCTTCTCAGCTTATTCTCTCGGTCTATTCTCTTTTTCTTCCTTATCTTCTCCATCTCTTTAATCTCTCTGGTTACTACTGCCACGTTTCCTGCTAACTTCAAGCATGCTACTATTCTTCCTTTATTTAAAAAAACCTTCTTTGGACCCTTCTCTCACATCTATCGCCCTATTTCGCTGCTTCATTTTCTCTCTAAATTACTCGAGAGACTTATTTATTCTCGCTTGCTTTCCTAATTAAATAAATTTTCCTTGCTCCCATCGCTTCAATCAGGTTGTCGTCCATTTCATTCTGCTGAAACTGCTCTTCTTTCTGTCTCTGATTCTCTGCTTTCTGCTCGTCATTAAAAGCTCTCTTCTATTCTTATTCTTCTTGATTTATCTGCCGCTTTTGATACTGTTGATCACCCCACTCTTCTTCACTCTCTCTTTTCTTTTTGTATTTCTGGCTCTGCTCTCTGCTGGCTGGCTTCTTAAAGGTCGGTGCTTATATTGCGCTAATTATCCGTGGGTTTCTAAGTGCTGATAATAACAGTGACATCATTACCCCACAGCTTGTTCCTGGCGTGGTACTCAATTTATCGACCTCGGAAGGATGAAGGGCTGAGTTGGCCCTGCCAGGATTCGAACCTGCAACTGCAGGCTTGCACAGATGTCAGAACAAGTACTCTACTCGTAGTGCTATCTGACCGGCTCTTATCTTGCTGACCGTACTTATTCGGTTTCTTGGTCTGGTTCTGTTTCTTCTTCTTTTCCTCTTCGCTTTGGGGTACCCCAAGGGTCAGTCCTTGGCCCCCTTCTTTTTTCTATTTACACTTCTCTTTCTGTCCTAGTTTCTTCCTTTGGCCTTTCCTCACACTTCTATGCTGATGATTCTCAACTTTTTATATCCTTTCCTACTTTTTCTCAGGCCATTCGTGATAAGATCTCTGCCTGTCTTTCTGCTATCAAATCTTGGATGACCTCTCATTTTCTTCATCTCAATTCTTCTAAGACCGAGGTTCTTTATTTTCCTTCTTGACAGTCTTCGTCTCTACCTCCCTCGATTTCTTTTTCTCCTCGTTTACTCCCATTTTCTACTTCTGCTCGTAATCTTGGTGTTCTTTTTGATTCTACTTTGTCTTTCTCTTCACATATTTCTAATCTTTCTCAATCTTGTCAATTTCAGCTTTACAATCTGCGTAAAATTCGTCCTTTTCTAACTTTTTCTGCTGCTAAAATTCTTGCTCTTACTTCTGTCTTTTCTCGTCTCGACTATTGCTCTTCTCTGCTTGTTGGTCTCCCTGCCTCTTCTCTCGAACCTCTAAGGCACTTTTTGAACTCTACTATCCGTTTTATTTTTAACCTCCCTCCTCGTTCTCATGTTTCTCCTCTTATTATTTCTCTTCGTTGGCTTCCTTTTATATCTCGGTTGAACTATCGTTTTCTCTGTATTGTTTTTAAAGTTTTGCATGGTCTTGCTCCGCCCTATCTTTCTTGCTACATTACTCTTTATTCTTCTTCACGTCCTATACGCTCTTCTAGATTCATGACCCTTCTCTGCCCAAAGCCTCCTTGTGCCTCCTCTCGATTCCGTTCTTTTTCTTTACTGGCTCCCAAACTTTGGAACCCTCTTCCTCTCTCGGTATGTTCTGTTCCTACTCTCGCACAATTTAAATTGATGTTGAAAGCCCATTTCCTTCATGTTGCTTTTCCCGATGATGTTCCTGTAGTTTAGATCTTTTTCTTTTCTGATTATGCCGCTGCGTTTATTCACTGCCATGGTTCTTATGATTTATGTAATTTACTGTTCTGAATTGTACCGTTCTTAATTTTTTGTACAGCGCTTTGGCGTAAGCGCTATAGAAATTCAATAAAATAAATAAATAAAATAAAGTGAGAGTCTGTTTTAAGCTTGTGATACTAGCCAGTCAGTCCTTTCCCTGGAACTCAGCTTCTTTATATGTGGAAAATAAAGTTAGTTTATTTGGGATACTATGAAAGCCGCTTCTATCCCTGTGCCTTAGTCACCTTCTTCAAAATCATAAAACTAACCAAAATGTTGTCACATGACCTTTTGCTCCTCGTGACATCACGAGAAGTGTCAACACAACTTTTGACCTCACAGAAGTTATATAAAACGAGGATTGGGCAAAGCTATTAGTTTTTTGCAGTTAATGGGTGAGTAGGAGATGTGAGGTTAGACAGTAGGTGTGTGGCGAGAGGTGAAATGGTTGGTGTGCGTGTTGGTGAAGTGAGAAAGGTAGACTCTGCAGAGAGGCAGAGCAGCCATGAAAGCCACTTTAAAAGGTCAGCGAGGGAGCTTTGATTATTTTGGGTTCCCCTGCACTGCAGGGGTGTTTTTTACACCACTGGATGGAGGTTGGTGAGACAGAAGGTGGCCAGGTAGGGGCTGGAGAGGCAATTTCTGGGTGCTGATGAGGCAATGTATGGGGTGGGGAGTGTGTGGGGGCTGGTGAGTCAGTGAGTGTGGGCTGATGAGAGAGTTTGGGTGATTAGGTGATGGCGTTGGCCTTCAGGATGGATTACTCGTGGTTGGACAAGGAGTGAGATGCGAATTTCTGTGGGGGACAGGTGGTGCTGGCTCGGTTCCCAGCATAGAGGTTTTGTTATGTTATGAGATGTTATTGGGTATTTGTATAGCGCCCGTGTGCTACTATCTGTAGCTTATTGGCGCTGCCATCAATCCGGTGCTGCAACGGACTTGCAAGTTAGATGGCATTAGAGTGGTTACAACATCATCTCCCCTGGAGAAAACTAAACTGAGTAAAATAAACAATCTCTCTGAGGGTGTTGGGGTTGAGGGGAGTGGTGCAGTTGAAAACTTTTTGTGTAGTGGGTGGACTACTGGCTGATTTTATGCTATTTTACTGAGTATTTGTATCCCGCCCTTTACAACTCTAGTTGCTTTTAGGCGGTGTTTCATCAACCCGGTAACTGCAAACGAAATAGTTATTACATGTTCAATTACACAACTCCCCAGACTTGCTAGTGTTATCTTATATCTGGCTGCCTCCCAAAGTTTAATCTAACTGAGGTCACCAGAGGGAGGAGGCACGGGAGAGCCGCCTGGCATATTTCAACACCCACCTTCATACCGCTGGGTAGTGTCCATGTCCCCACTCTTTCCCACCTGCTGTAACGGTGGTGACGCCCAACAACCTCTCACCCACCCCCCTTTGCACTGAAACTTCCGAAAAGGAAATGAGGATAAGGAAAATTGGTTATCTCAGCTCCATCCTACTGCACTGCATCCCTTGCCACTCTCTCCGGTTTATGCCGTGTTCGATTATTTTTCCGGTTCTTCTGCTCCTCTCAGCAGCCGACAACATGGGTTCATCTACCTGGCAGCCATCTCAAATCTGTGTCCGTTTTCTGTAGTGTGGCTGAATATAGGCGGGGGCCCTATAACTAACAGAGCAGACCAAACAGCCAAGGAGAAGAGCAGAGACAGTAAGGAACAGCAAACAGTGACAACTAGTCCAGCAAACTAATGTTGTAGCACAAACAAATTGAACCAAATAGGCAGAGATGCCTGGTATAATCAGGCGTCCATACATAATATCTAAAGACTAAGCATGTAGCAGAGTAGTGAAAGAATATTCAGCCATGACAACTAATGTAATAATTATTTTCATGTTAAACAGTCATCATGTGAGCTATAAAGTGGTTATCAGCCTATGTCATTGCTATATATTAATCCTCATGTCTTGCTAGTCAATAGTATCAGGTTTAGTGCTGGTCAGAAGTGTCGCGGGGGGCGAAGTGGGGAGGCGAAGGCGGGGCTATCTCCCTGGGTTTCCTGTCTAAAGCCCCAGATGTAGACTGGGGCTGAATATAATTCTTAGCCCTGAGTCACTCATGAGTCTATATCCAAGTCCTGTCGCCGCCCACGCAATTTGCCGGGGGTGATGTCAGGAGGCCTTGAGGGAATTCCACTCGGGCCGGTATGTTGGAGAGAACAAATTTTCAAAGTTAACATAGATTATGTTCTAATGGATAGTGGGTTTCCAGAATCCTCATCATGAACCACGTGATCACGGTGGTGCCAGCCCGGAGAGCGAAGATTTTTCTGAGCCCCCTCTTCCGGGGTCAGAAGCTGGTGCACGACGTCGGCGTCGGTGGTCGAAGACTGCAGTCGACCTCGTTGTCCAGCAGATGGCATCCTCGAC
>JAUEJH010553186.1:0-12049 GCA_032275315.1 Desmognathus intermedius
TCATTGTGTTCCAGTCCCTGGCCTCGGAGTGCAGGATGAGGCGGTGCAGTGGGACCCAATTCTGGTGCAGGCAAATCTTCAGGAGCTATGGACTGGTCTGGTGCTGGGGGTATTTTCTTGGTGTGAGAGGCATGAAGCCAGGACTTCCCTCCCTGTACTTTAACTGCAGTGTCTGTTGTGAGGATAACAGTAAAAGGACCCTTCCAGCGAGGCTCTAGAGTGCTGTCCCTAACAAATTCCTTTACCATGACGCGATCCCCCTCCACAATGTTGTGGAGTCGTCGTTTGCCGGGGACAGGCTGAGCGTCAGAGACAACCCTATGGATGTCTCTAACAATCTTGCTCAGTTCTTTTACATAGGCCAGAATTGTATCATCTGTCAGAGCCAGTGGTAACCTGTTGGAAGTAGGAGGGGCAGCTGCAGGCAGGGGCATCGCCCGGGCAGTGATGATCTCAAAGGGAGACAGGCCAGCGAACCGACTTGGCATCCCTCGCATATACATCAAAGCCAAAGGCAAGGCATCCGGCCAGCAGAGGCCCGTCTGGTCACAAATCTTGCTCAGTTTGTTTTTCAACTCACCATTCTTACGCTCAGTCTTTCCGGAACTCTGTGGCCTGTAAGGTACATGTAGTTTCTGGTTTATACCTAGCGCTTCACACATTAGCCCTATAATCTGGTTAGAGAAATGCGTACCGCGATCACTAGAGATAACTGAAACAATTCCCCATCTTGGACAGATGTCTCTTAGTAGTCTTTTTGCAACAGTTATAGCGTCATTGTGGACACAGGGGAACGCCTCTATATAACCGCTGTACACATCAATAATAACCAGAATATAGCGGTATTTACCAACCGGGGGCATGTGCACGAAGTCTAGTTGTATCTCGAAGAAGGGAGCCGGTGGAGGAACATGGGCCGCTCCTGTGGAAACCTTCACAGACTTACCAATGTTGTGTAGCTGGCAGATGTGACACTGTTGGACGAACCTGGTAGCTCTGTCCCTCAACCCAGGAGCATGCCAAGTCCCTTCGATGTAACTGACCATGGCATCCGCTCCCACATGGGCAGGATTGTGTGCAAGTCTTATCAGATACTCCTGGGCAAAGGCAGGAGCAACAGGTTTTCCACTGGGTCCCAGCCACACACCATCAGGGGTCTGGGTGCAACCCTTATTTCTCCATCGGTCCGCTTCCTCTTTCTCCATGGTCTCTTGGAGCTTTCGTAGGGCTAGGGGTACCTCCTGATTGAACACAGTTACAGGCTGAACAGGGAGCACTAGAGGCTGAGTAGGGCAAGAAGGGGTGGACAGAGCGGCCTTTTTAGCTGTTCGGTCTGCAAAGCAATTTCCTCTGGCCTGCCAGGAGTCGCCAGTCTGATGACCCCTACAGTGGGAGATAGATATCCTACTGGGCAGCAGGAGTGCATCCAGGAGCTTGGCCACGTAATCTGCATTCCTTATGGGAGTACCAGTAGATGTCAAGAACCCACGCTCTCGCCACAGCGCGCCAAAATCCAAACATACTCCCAGAGCATACTTGGAGTCGGTAAGGATGTTGACGTCTTGGCCGTCCATAAGGGCACAGGCACGGGTTAGAGCAATCAATTCAGCTACCTGCGCAGAACAGGGAGGGGTAACACACATTGCCTCAAGCACACCACCAACATTTTCTCTCTCACACCATCTGATCACAGCATAACCAGCCACCAAGGCACCGTCAGAACTTCTCCTCTGAGCTGAACCGTCTACAAACAATGTCTGGGCACCTGGGATGTGTGTCTCTGACAGGTCTGGGCGCACTGTCACCTGAGTGTGGGTTATCTGGAGACAATCGTGCTCATCCAGGTACTCGTCACAGGCAGGTACCAGTGAGGCCAGATTCAGGTCAGGGGATCTCTCAATAATTATGTTGCCATCATTAAAGAGAACTTCCTCATACCTCAGCTTGCGCTCCGAGGACAGATGTTGGGTCCGACTATGGTTCAGGAGCGCGTGCACAGAATGGGGCACTCTAACGCGCAGCTTGCTGTCCAGGACTATATTCTTACTTCTCTGAACCATCAAGACAGAAGCAGCTACCGCGCGCAGACAAGATGGGAGGCCAGCAGCCACAGGATCTAAAGGGGAGCTGAAATAGGCCAAGGGACGTTTGGAACCGCAGTGCAGTTGCAGTAAGACACCGGTAGCCACACCTTTCCGCTCACTGCAATATAACAAGAACTCTTTCTCATAGTCCGGGAGTCCTAATGCAGGTGCTGAGCATAAGGCTCCCTTCACTGCCTCAAATGCTTCCTTCATTTCAGAGGTCCAGGTAATACGGACTGGCTGATCAGTTCCTATCACTTGCTGCAGGGGTCTGACAACAATGGCATAATCACAGATCCATTGCCGACAGTACCCAACAACACCCAGGAATGACCGCATGTCACTCTGAGTGACGGGGAGAGGTAAAGCTGAAATAGCCTTAACTCTCTCTGGGTCCAGGGATCGGCTGCCTGTCGATATTATGTGCCCAAGGTACTTGACCTTGGGCTGACAGTATTGCAGCTTGGCTTTGGAGGCCTTGTGCCCCTTTTTAGCCAATGCAGTCAGCAGATACACTGTATCCAACACACAGAGTTCACGGGATTTGGAGCACACTAACAGGTCGTCCACGTACATCAGGAGTTCACTATTTCCTGGCAACACAATCTCCTCCAGATCTCTGTGAAGGATCTGGGAGAAGACCGTGGGGGCATGTACGAACCCCATCGGCATCCTTTTCCAACAGAGCTGAATGCCCCGATAGGAGAAGGCAAACAGATGCCAGGAGTCCGGATGCAGTGGGACACTGAAAAAGGCACTACAGAGATCCACAACACTGAAATGCGTCGCATCGATAGGAATGGAGGACATGAGGGTGGCAGGATTCGGGGTGACGGCCGCAAGGGGCTCTACAATGTCATTAACTGGTCGGAGGTCTTGGACCAGGCGGTAAACGTCCGAGTTGGGCTTTTTGATAGCCATGACAGCGGTGTTAGCGGGTGACTGGGCAACAATAAGGATGTCCTGGCGGAGCAGTGCATTGATCACTGGCGCCAGTCCCTTTTCCGCCTCAGGCTTCAAGGGGTACTGGGGAATTCTGGGTAGGACAGAGCCTGGCCTAATCTGAACGCGCAGAGGCTGGGCGGACAGGATAAGTCCAGCCTCAGTACTCTGCACTGCCCACAAACAGACGGGCACTGCCTCTAGCTCAGATAATTCCTCCTCTGTCAGGACTGCGGCCATCAACAGAGGACACAGGTTCTGGTATGCTTGTAGACGTGCCTGATGTTTAGGCATCTGGACATGGTACTCTTGTGGCTGGTCAGGGATATACAGGGCACGGTGACCATCTTTACAGAAAATCACAGCACCCACTTTGCCCAGAAAATCCATCCCTAGCAGATTCTCTGGGGTCGAAGCACTTAGGAGGAAGGCCTGTGGGCTGCTCATGGGGCCCAGATCAACCCGGGTGGGGAGTGTTAGAGGTAGCCGGGATGAGATACCTTCCACACCGACACATGTGACAGCTCGACCAGACAGGGGTAGATTCGGGAACTCTCTCTTCTTTAAGGTGCTGAGAGCAGCGCCCGTATCCACCAACAGCCTGGTTGATTGACCAGCCACACATGCAGGTACAAAAGGGGCAGATTCAGGCAAGGGGATAGTGAGGGCAAGGAGAGGGGAGGGGTCATGATCTGGACCAAGAGCACATCAAGACGAGAACTGAAAGGGGTTGCCTTGGTTCCCTGCCTGGAGGACCTGTCCCGCCTGAGCGGGTGGAGCTGAAGGTTGTGGCTGGGCAGGCCCTAGTCCAGGGGGTGGTCCAGCGCTAGCTTGGGGGGGGTAGACATGATAGGGGTAATGGGGCGTTTGGACAGGGCCAGTCTGTTGTTGGGGTGGCCCAGCAGGATTGGCAGAGCCCGGGGGTGCAGCTTGCTGGTAATTCTGGGGAGGCCCAGTAACCTGCTGAGAGTATTGCGGGGGTCTGGGTGGTCTGGAGGGACAGTTATGTTTCCAATGCCCAAACTGTTTGCAGTAGACGCATTGATTCCGGAGAATCTGGCCGAGACCCTGTGGTTGGGGAGGGAGTGGGTGAAGCTGCGGGTAGGGGTACCCGGAAGCCTGTGGAGGACCCGGGAGCTGATGCGTGTACATACCAGGGTCCCTACTTGGACCTCGGGATTGTCCCTGGTACCTATTTACCTGGTGTGCCATCTGTAATGCCATATCTCCAACGACTGGAAGGGCAGGTGAGGCAGTTGCACCGGCCTCAGTCTGCAGTTCCAGGCTGGTGACCTGTAGAGCCATTAATCTCTCCTTAATCTCCTCTTTCTCTTTCTGGTAAATGTTGGAATAGTGTCTTGCCTGGGCAAGGATCCCTGTGTAATCAAGGCCATCCCATCCTACACACAATTTCTTGATATCCTGACACGCCTTCGGGTGTAGTCCCTCAACAAATTGTGCCACAATGAGAGGCCTAGCAGTAGTGACTGGGTCCGCCATACCGGAGTACTGGACATAACTTTGCTTTACTCTCTCGAGGAACTCTGCGACATCCTCGCCCTTGTTGATCTTACAACTACGGATCTTTTCAAAGTCGGTTACTGCTGGGCACAGACCTTCAATGGCGGTCAGGATCTGGCCCAGTTTTACAGTAAGCTGAGGGTTCGCTTGGGTAACGACATTGTCAACTGTCCTCTCCGGGGTGTCCTGAAGGTTCATGTCTGCGGTCCAGTTAGCCTTGGTCATCACCACAGCCAGCTGATCCTCAGACAGGAGAACCCGGAGCAACTGTCTCATGTCAGCTAAGGAGGGTTGATATGTGTGGATGATGTCTCTCATTAGGGTCAGGAATTTCTTAGGGTCCTTCCTGATCGAAGGGAACGTTCCCTTCAGGCTAATGATCTCGTGGGGTGTCCAAGGTTGGTGGACCGTGGCAAAGGTGTAACCCTGTGGGGCTGCCACTGTCCTCATGGGAGCTACTATTACGAGGGGCCTCTCCTCCTCTTCACCGGGGTAGTCGTCTGCTGCTTTAGACATGATGTATTCTAGCACAGCCGTGTCCCTAACTGTGGGGAGAGCTAACTCGTGGGCCACAAACTCCCGTGCTTCTCTCAGGTCGGCGTGCAACTCAGGGTATTCTGTGAGCACAATCTCCTGCTTAGAGGAGGCACTCCGGGTACGAGGGAGGTTTACAGCGGGCGGAAGAGTATCGGGGAGGTGGGCTTCCAGACGTCTTAGGGCGCGGGCCTGTCTGAGATTAGGGAGCACAGGAGCAGGAGGAGCGGGGGTCGCGCTGGGAGCCGGCGGAGAGGAGGAGGGTACAGGGGGAGCTACTAGGGGTTCTGGAGCGGGGGCGCTGGGGATGGCTTGAGCAGGGGCTGAGGGTTCGCTGTAGCTCGGCGGAGAGATGGTTGGATAATCTAGGACGTCCTCTGGGGGCATATGCAGTTTAGAGGGCTGCACAGGGAATAAATGGGAAGAGGGCTTACGGCCAGTGTCTTCCCGGAGCTTCTTACGCTCTGTGTTTTGTACCTGCAGTTTCTTCTCAAGGAGCTGCTGCGCTTTCAGCGTCCGTTGGGCATTTTCTAATCTACCTTGTTCAGCCCACAAGGTAAACGCAACTAGTTGCTGGGTGGCACCCTTGCCGGATCTGGCGGTCTTATGGAGTACAGTCCGGACAGCATCCAGCTTTTCAGACTGGAATGACCCCTGTAGGGGCCAGGAGGCTAAATGTAATCTCTGGGTCTCCTTCTGCCAGAGGGGAGACCACTTATTTATTTCTGGGCCATGGAGGCCTGCCATAGTACTGGCTGGGGAGCCGGCTGGGTATTCTCCCTGAGCTGATTTGCTAGCCTTGTTTCCCATTCTGCTGTGATCAGGGCAAGCACACAACTACAGGATAACCTTACACCAACTCACTTACCACAGCACACTCTGAACCTGACGGCTCACAGGACCTGTATCCTAGTGTGGGAGAAAAGAGAACAAAATGTGCAAACACAAGGCTAAGCCAATACCTGAAAGGCAAAACCCTAATACACAATTCAACAGTTGGGACTCTCTGTCCGCTTCACAACCAATCGCCCTAACAGGCAGCGTCACAGCATAAACCGCTAGGATCCTTCTGGCAGGATCACAGCCAATCGCCTGAACAGGCCAAGTCACAGTAGAAACAGCTGGGATCCTTCTGGCAGGATCACAGCCAATCGCCCGCTGGTTTCTACGCTAGGGAGACAGGTTCAGTCTACAGTTATCCGCAGGGGCAAGGGTAAGAGAGGGGGAAAGGTTCTCAAGCACTCACCGATTCGCTGCGCAGGCACTCCCTAAACTTCTCACAAGATACTTTCTCTTACACACACTGGAAGGTGCGGACAACTTGAAACCTACTGGGGTTCCCTAGCTAGAAATACAACAGGCAGTCCTCTCTCCACCTAGTGTGTCAGAGAGGTAATGACGTCTTACAGGGGAACAGGGGACCAGGAGAGCAGGGGAACAGGGGAGCAGGGGAACAGGAGCAGACAGAGCAGTAACAGTCCTGAAACGGACCCAGGAGCTTGAAGGGTTCCGGTGTGTACTACCCTGGAGGAGAGTACTCCTTGAAACTTCGGTAACCAGGGGGGGGGTCTGCTATTCAGAGAGGTTGGGGCGCTCCTGCCGGACCGACAAGCAAATCAGAGGCACAAAAGTACACTCCTCAAAGGTGCCTGAACAGGACTTACTATAAGAACTCCTCAACACTCTAACTCCACAGGAGCCGAGCAAACACAACACTGACAGGTCAGAGGTTATGGTTAGGGCAAACCGGTCTATGGACACTAAAATACCGTGTTTTGTGGGAATGAGAACCAAGTTCTGACAACGGGCGAGGTAGGGAGCTTTTCTGACTGTCCGGATACGGGATCCTGTCAGATGGGCTCAAAAGGAGAAGGAAGCTTGCGCCGATTGCGAGGGGGAAGGCTCTTGCCAGGTAAACGATGCAAGAGGAGATGAGGAACCTAGTTACAGGTAACTCCCTACTCAAGGTGCTTACAACTTGGTCTTGAAGATACCCTTCTCGCCTCTGCTCTCTAGGAGCAAGGCTAGGATACCCCGATTGGTAAGGGGGTACTCAAAGAAAGAAACCAGGCTATTGACACACACGCGCCACTAAATGCAAGATGGGTTTTTGGAGAAATTTTCTTCCCAGCGGGATATTGTAACCCAGCTGGAGTCAGACTATTCACAAATTAAACTGCAATCTTAAGACACAAGGGGTGAGGCCCTGTTGATCAGAGACAACACAAAAGTGGAAGTGTTCAGCCAATAACTGTTCTCAATTTTTTTTGTAATGTGGGAAGCCCTGGTGGGCAGAACTAGCTACAGGTAATCTAAACCAGTACACAGAAATGTACCCACAGTCACTTCAAACACGCTGACTCAGTGGGGGAACCTGGTGTCGTTGGAACCCGCAGGTGCCAGAGTCTACTGCACTATACTTACGCAGGAACCTTATTGATTTAATTTGAACAGTGCCTGGGTCAGAATCCAAGACTGAAAGTTCCTATTCACTTGTTCGCACAAACACACACGGGTACTTATTTTAAAATTTGTTTCCACACTCATTCACTAACCTGCATCCCCACCTCGGCACAATGCGCACCCCGCGACCTGTTAAGGACCAGTCGCAGCGAGCGCAGCACGCCAACCGGGAACGCAGGATCTGAGCCAAACCGTGACCACCCTCTCCCAAGGAGGCACACCTTCTCAGTCTCGCCTGAGAACTTGTAAACTGGCACTTACAGCTGGCACAATTCTCACCTGTTCTCGGCGGGGTTCGGCGTAGTGCTGCTCGCTTGTCACCTGATGATAACTGCGACAGCTTCAGGAGCAGCAACTGAAGTGAAACAAAGGAGATTTTAGAATCCGGAAAAGAAAAGATTTTTTTTTTTTGACTGAGCTCAGGTGCTGGGGGAACTCAGGGGAACCCTGTTCAGTTACAGACCCCAAACGATCCGAATGTCACACGGCACCATTAACTGTGGTCTTTTTAGCAGGATAGGGATTTCTGGGATTGTGGAGGAGGGGACAGTGCCACAGCCCTGAGTTACAGGTATAGTACTCTTGCGTTGTGTCGCTAATTCTGGCCACAATCCTACAAGATAGCCATGTCGTAGACAGTATCCCTTACAAACACCCACCCAGGATACCCAGCACCCAATACAGAAGCACTCAGTCAGTTAGGTCAGATATATATTATACATGGGCCCTGGGCCTCATATACTACATCACCTTCGTCCCCTTGGGACTGGCAGTACACAGATCTTCTTGCTGCTTAGATGAAAAGGAGGAGACCAGACCAGCAAGTACATACACAGATGGGTTTTATTAGAGGCTAAGAGAGAAGTAGCACATCCTAACATATAAGAGTAAAGCATAGGCCTATAGAAACCTGAACAAGAGACAGTAAATACATTATATACTCCCTAACACTAGAGCCCTAGTGGTAACGATCCCTAGCACCTACAGGAGCAGTGAGAGTGAGAGCGTTCAGGACACTGACCCAGGAGAGCCTAAGGGTGGGGTGCTGACGCGGAGGATTACGGGGGGGTTTGCAGGACCAGACCAGACCAATCTACACCACAGGAAAGGCTAGACGGAGGGCCTCTGCAGGGCCGGGCTCACAGAGAAGAAGGCCCTCCTCAAGTGACTCAGGAAGCCCCGCGGTTCTGTGCGGAGCCTCAGGGGTTGCCCTCGGGTGCCGCAGGGCAGGTAATGCCAGTTCAGGTTGCAGGCAGGGGTCCCCTGTGCCAGGAGTGGGGACCCCTGAAGTTGTATATCAGAGGACTGTTGCTGTGAGGCCCCCTGGCTCAGGATGGGGCCTCGCTGCTCGTTCTGCAGCCTGCGAGGGGCCCAAGTGAGGGGCCTTGCCCCTTGCTGACCTGACGGCTCCTTGGGTGGCTGGGGCCTCAGGGTGGCAGGACCACCTGGGGCGGAGGTGCTGTAGGTGAGGGAGCCTGAGGAGTGGTTGCGAGAGAGAGAAGAAGAGAGGACGAGAGAAAGACAAGAAGGAAAAGAAATAAAAGAAGAGCGAGAGAAGACAAACAAAGGCAAAGGTAGGGCGGAAAGGGAGACAACGAGAAGGGAAGAAGAGAGGGAGAAAGGAGGAGAAAAGAAGGAAGAAAGAGGAAAGAGAAGGAAAGGAAGAAAGAAAAGGAAATAAAAGGAAGAAGGAGAAGAACTGAAGAACAGAAAAGCGAAAAGAAAGAGAGAGAGAACTAATAAAAAGGGAGATGAAAGAAAGGAAGAGGAAATAAATAAAGAGGGAGAAGAAGGAAAACAAAAGAGAGAAAGAAGGGAAGACAGGAAGAAAAGAAAGAGAAGATAAAGAAAGAGAGAGAGAGTAGAACTAATAGATGGAGAGATGAAAGAAAGAGGAAAGAAAGAGAGGGGGAAGGAGGAAAACAAAAGAGAGAGAGAAAGGAAGAAAATTACTGAAAGGGAGAGAGAAGAAGAAACTAATAAATGAAAGAAAAGACAAACGGAAAGAAAAGAGGGAAGAGAGAGAAAAGGAGAAGAGGAAATGTGCGTGTGTGGTTGTGGGTGCAGGTGTTCTGGTGCCGGGAAAGGAGGGGCGCCTTGTGCGCGAGGAGCTGGGGCTTCGCCGCCCCTGCTCCTCCGCCTGGTGCTTGCAGCAGGAGCCGGCGCTCCTGTGAGGAGGCGGGGCCGCGTGGGGCTTTGCCCCACGCTTAGTAAAACTGGGGTGAGGGGTGCGCGCCCAGTCGCGTTATAAGATGGCTGGGCCTTCGGCCCGATCAGGGGCCAAACCGGGTGAGCGGTGCGCGCCGGTTCGCGGGGGCCGCGGAAAGCGGCCGGGCCTTCGGCCCACTTCGGGAAAACCGGGTGAGCGGTGCGCGCCGGTTCGCGGTGCGTGGGGGTATGCGGGCACCAGAATGAACTAAAAGTAAAACAAAATAAAACTGTAACTTAAACCAAAAACAAAATGAACTGTAACCTAGGTAACCAGGGCATGCAGGAGTAAACAAAATAAATAAAATAAAAATAAAAAAATGGTAACCAAGTGTTGTTAAAGCATGCAGGAACAATAAAAATAAAAAAATAGTAAATTAAGAAAGGGAATCCCTAGCCATAGATCCCCAGGGAATCCAAAACGGCTCACTTAGAGCCTATTAGGATATCCCCAAGGATAAATGACAAGAGAGACCCAGGAAAAGTTAAAGGAATTAAAGAAAAGGAAGAAAAGAAGAAGAAAAAGGTAAGAAAAATAATACTCACCTGCTACAGCGACGCGCGACCGAGCCGGAGGACCGGGGACATTCAAAATGGCCGCCTGACGCACGCGACGCAACGTGACGTTGCGTCGCGTGCGTCAAGATGGCCGCCCCCATGGAAAAAGGCCCGAACTCTCCACAACGACGACGATGGAGGTCGGGACGGCCGGAGGACCGGGAGGAGGCGCCGAGGGACCCGAAAAAGATGGAAAAAGGTACCGGAAGGTAAGTAAAGGGAAGGGAAGGGTTTTAAATTAATTTTAAATTAATTTAAGGGTAATTTAATTTAATTTAAGAATTACTTTAGGGGTTTGGGCAAAATTAAAAAAATAGAAAAATGGGGCAATGGGATTGTTACAATTAAGGGGATTATTTACATTAGGGAATTACATTAAAGGGGTTGGGGTTTAACCTAAGGGCATCACTCACCTGTCTCTTGTCTCCTTGCAGGTTCCGGATGGCAGGACCGACACGGAGCGGGACAGCACACGGGACCCCGACGAGGCACAGCGACGCGGCTACAGGTAGGGTGTTGCTGATGAAGACGGGGGACATGTCCGGGGCGGCAGGTAGGGATACTACGTGAATGTAAGTTTTATTTATGTGTATGCATTTTAATTGTGTGTTGGTGCAGGTAGGTATGTGATCTATGTGTGGGCATTTAAAGGTAGGTATGGGCAGGTAAGTATGTTAGCCATGTGTGCGTGTAGTTAAGTGGTAAGTATGGGCAGGTAAGTATGTTAGTTATGTGGGTGCAGTGAAGGGTGAGTATGTGCAGGTAAGTACGGGGCTATGTGTGTGCGCGGTGAATGGTGTGTATGTGCAGGTAAGTACTGGGCTATGTGTGTGCGCAGTGAATGGTATGTATATGCAGGTAAGTACCGGGTGCGTGAGTGTGCAGTGAATGGCGTGTATGTGCAGGTAAGTACGGCGTGTGTGTGTGCAGTGACTGGCGTGTATGTGCAGGTAAGGATGGAGTGCGTGTGGGTGTGCAGTGAATGGCGTGTGTGTGCAGGTAAGTACGGAGTGCGTGTGGGTGTGCAGTGAATGGCGGGTATGTGCAGGAGTGTGTGTGTGTGTGTGCTGGGGGCTGAGAGAGGTGGACCGTGGAGTGAGTTGGGTGTATGAGAGGGTGCAGGGAGATGTAGGGAGTGGATGGAAGAGAGAGTGTATGGGGGTGAGAAGGGGAGAGAGGTAGGAAGAGTGAGAGGTTGAGTGAGAGGTGTGGAGAGGGGCTGGGGAGAAGGTACTGGGAGTGAGAGAGAGCGAGAGAGAGAGAGAGAGAGTTAAGAAGGGGAGAGAGAGAGACAGGCTGCTGGGGTTTCAGAGAGGAGAGGTAGATGAGCCTGAGGCTGTCTTCCCTAGAGCAGGGGCCCCCAAATGGAGAAATAGGCAGGAACCAGCAGCCAGTCAGGGAATCAGCAGGGTGGAAAGAGAACGAGCTTCCTGGTGCAAGCTCTTTTGTAGTATTTTTCAGAGGAAACAGGGCAATAAAATGCCAGTGCTTCCTGTCCCATCAGCCACCTGGGGTACTGGCCACTCACATCACACCCACGCAGTCACATGCACGTTACAGCTAATCGCATTTACAGACACAACTTCCAATCAGCTCATCCGTGCGGTCACATGTCTATTTTATCCACACAGGCCTTAGTATACATGTATCCAATCATACTGCCTCTAGGTCACCTGGACCCAGGAACCAATCACCTTTAGCCAGCCAGGACCCAGGAACAGGTTTTCCCAGGTGGCTGA
>JAUEJH010564254.1:0-12029 GCA_032275315.1 Desmognathus intermedius
TCTCTAGTCTTCTACTCTCGACCAGCACTCTGCCTCCGGCCGTTTCGACTACAGTTCGACCCCAGGAGCTTCAACAGGCTATGAGCACCACCTCCCGGCAAGGCAGTGCGACCCCGACCTGACGTCACCGTCTACTGACGTCACCGACCCGACGCCCCCGCCTACGTGACCTCATCCTACCTCATCCTACCTCATCCTACCTCGGCACTAAGTGACGTCATCCTACGTCATCCTACGTCATCCTTCGTCATCCTTCGTCAGCGGACGTCATCCGTACTACACCGTACTACACTTGTACTATATTGTACGAATCTGTACGGATCGTTTCATTGGTTTCTGAACTTCGCGAAATTGATGTACGACGTCCCAGATCCCGCCTTCATCTTCGCTAACAACAAGAGGCGTGCCAAGGACCCGTACCGGACCAAGAAGGGCGAACGTTCGCGTGCAACCGTCATCACTGTACCTGACGCCAAGGTCAAGAAGGTGTTCTTCGAGCAGTACACACGTGACGGCCGCCCCAAGCAGCAGCCCAAGTGCGTACAGTGGCGTCTTGCCGTGATTGAGAAGAGCCTGCACAACACCGTCAAGACCAAGGAACCGGCCAAGCAGCTGCCCAAGCCCCGTGGCATTCCTTTGGACCTCGCGTGGGAGCATTTCAAGACTACCTCGTCCTACAAGGAGTGGAGGCAGTACAACACGGACTTCTGTACCGACTACTTACGGACTGTCCAGCTCAAGGCAGACTACCGGCTTCGTCTACAGGCCTTGAAGTCCAAGTAAAAAGAAGACACAAAACCAACAACCCGTCTCTCCAAGAGACAACCCCCCATATCAGGCGGTGGTAGCGAAGCCACACCTGCCGGTTGAAGACTGCAAGGGGCACCATTCATCTCCGGAGTGACAGAGCCGGCGTCCGACAACGCATCCTCACTCAAGATGACCGAGACATCCAAGATCGAAATTGAGAAGTTCGATGTGGACAACTACCTACCCTGGAGCGTCAAGCTGCGCTTCCTGCTTACCATCAAAGGATTGTACACCGTAACGCAGCAAGGCCCGGCAGCAGCAGGGACTACTAACGCGGATCGCACGGCAGAGAAGGACCAGAAGGCACTCGCTCTGATTGGACTCCATGTGAAGGATCATCACCTGGCAACCGTGGCAGAATGCAAGACAGCCAAAGAAGCGTGGGACAAGTTTGAGACCACGTACAAGTCCAAAAGCGATGCAAGGCGGCAACAGCTGCGCCAAGACCTGGTACGGCTCAAGATGAACCGTGGAGAGCCACTCACCAAGTTCTTTGCACGGGCAAAGGCCATCCGCGATCAGCTGGCGGCTATCCAGCACCCAGTGTCCGACGACGAGCTGCGCATGGCCATTGTCGGTGGCCTGCCCACCGAGTACGGGCGCATCACAGACGTACTTCCGCTACTAGGAGAGCAGCTGAGCGTCGACGACCTGCTCCCGAAGCTGCTGATCATCGAGGAAAGGATCACCAAGCGAGAAGACGACTCAGAGGCAGCGTACAACGCCTACGAGGACCGCAATCAAGGTGGCGGTGGCCGCGGCAGAGGCCGTGGCAGAGGGAATGGCGGACGAGGGCGCGGCAATGGTGGACGAGGATCTGGTCGCGGCAACGGACAAGGCAACAAACAGCCTGGCAAGGGCCCAAGGTGCTACGGCTGCAACCAGTTTGGCCACATTCGCCGCGACTGCCCCAAGGAAAAGGAGACAGCACCCAAGCCACCCGTGGCACTGATGGCATCTGCTGCTGTATCCAACGAGGACAACGGGCCATACACATGGACGCTGGACTCAGGAGCAACCGCCCACATGACACCGTACCGCCACCTGTTCACCACGCTCGCCGACCCGGAGAAACCGATTATGGTCAAGTTCGGCAACAAGGAGAAGGCACCTGCAGAAGGCGTGGGAGACATAGAGCTTGAGACCCTTCACGGTGACCGATTCAAGCTCACCGGCGTGCTTTACGTGCCATCAGCGGCACTCAACCTGCTCTCGGTGGGCGCTGCAACGAGTCATGGAGCCAAGGTGGAGTTCCTCACGCCCAAGACTGCGCACATCAGCATGGACGGGCATGTGGTGGTCAGAGCACAGGAGCGCAACGGCCTGTACAGCCTGCTGACGTGCCCCAACCAACCGAGTGGTACCGAGCAGGCGCACGCTGCACAAGACGACAACACCAAGACCGCTGAGCTGTGGCACCGTCGCTACGGGCATCTGAGCTACGGCGGTTTGGCAAAGGCGGCTCGTATTGTCAAGGGCATGACAGCAACTCCGCAGGCCTTCTCCAACAGTCGAGAGGAGCCATGCGAGCCATGCATCCTCGCCAAGCAGCACCGGCTACCCTTCCCAGACTCGGAGACGACCAGCAGCGCACCACTGCAGCTGCTGCACATGGACCTGTGCGGCCCCATGGCCGTAGCTTCCCGTGGGAACAGCCGGTACTTCGCCACCTTCCTGGACGACTTCACAAAGCTCTCTGTGACCGTGCCCATCGCGTACAAGTCCGAAGTCCAAGACAAGGTCAAGGAGGTCATCACGTACCTGGAGAAACAGTCTGGACATACTGTACGCGCCGTCCGCACCGACAACGGCAAGGAGTATGTCAACAAGACGCTGACAGACTACTTCAAGAGCAAGGGCATCGCTCATCAGAAGACTGTTCCGTACACGCCAGAACAGAACGGCGCAGCCGAGCGCCTCAACCGAGTACTGGTGGAGCGCGTCCGAGCCATGCTGGAGGACAGCAAGCTGCCCAAGGACATGTGGGCAGAGGCAGTCGTCACCGCCAACTACATCCGCAACCGCTCATCCGTCACCGGCAAGGACAAGACACCGTGGGAGCTGTTCTACGGCAAGATGCCCGACGTGTCCAACCTGCGAGTGTTCGGCTCAGTGGCCTACGTCCACGTCCCCAAGGAGAAGCGCAAGAACCTGGACGCTGTGAGTCGCAAGGGCATCATGGTTGGCTATGCGGAGGGCACCAAGGGCTACCGCATACTACTGAACGACGGCAGCATCACTGTGGCACGCGATGTCATCTTCTCCGAGAACAAGACGTCTACGACGCCTGCGGCATCCAACTCAGATGACCATGTCACATCGGATGCTGAGCCCGACACCGACGCCAGCGAGCCAGCAGCGGTGGGGCATGACGACAACGAGGACACCGAGACAAACCCACAGCCACCGCAGGGCAGCCAGACCGGCGACACACCCGAGGCCCAGGCATCAGATGAGGACCTCATGGGTGGGCGCTACCCCAGGCGAGAGCGCAGCGCACCAGTTTCCTACTGGCGTGGCAATCACCAGGCACACGTGGCTGAGATCCAGGAGCCTACAACGTACGAGGAGGCAGTACGGTCCGAGCACAAGGAGGAGTGGATCACAGCAATGAACGAGGAGATGGAGTCGCTGCTGAGCAACGACACGTGGGACCTGGAGAAGCCTCCCAAGGATGTGCGACCCATACCCGTCAAGTGGGTGTACAAGGTCAAGCGTGATGCCAACGGCAACATCGAGCGGTTCAAGGCACGACTGGTGGCCAAGGGTTTCAGGCAGAAGGAGGGCATCGACTACACCGAGGTGTTTGCCCCAGTCAGCAAGCACACTACCCTGCGTGCTCTCCTGGCAGTTGTGGCAGCCAAGGACTACGAGCTGCACCAGCTGGACATCAAGACCGCTTTCCTCAACGGCGAGCTGGAGGAAGACGTGTACACAGAACAGGCCCCCGGCTACCAGGAGGGCAGCTCCGACACAGCCTGCCATCTCAAGCGAGCCCTGTACGGCCTGAAACAAGCCCCGCGCACCTGGCACCAGCGACTGGACCAAGAACTCGGGCAGCTCCGCTTCTACCCGTCCGACGCTGACCCAAGCCTGTATGTCGCAGCATATGACGACGGCACGACAAGCTACCTGCTCATCTACGTGGATGACATACTCATCGCAGCTGAGAGCATGAGCCGCGTCAATGAGATCAAGGCTGCACTTCTGAAGG
This sequence comes from Desmognathus intermedius, assembly GCA_032275315.1. NCBI lineage: Eukaryota > Metazoa > Chordata > Amphibia > Caudata > Plethodontidae > Desmognathus > Desmognathus intermedius. The sequence goes on from JAUEJH010564254.1 coordinate 4,025, forward strand.
CATTCGATGCGCGCGACATGGGCCCAGCCGAGTTCTACCTGGGCATGACCATCGAGCGCGACCGCAGCATGCACATAATCAAGCTGGGACAGGAGCGGGCTTTGCTGGACCTGCTGGAGAAGTACAACATGCTCAACAGCAAGACCAAGTCCACCCCGCTGACCAGCATCCCCGGCGCCGATGATGGAGAACCACTGGACACTGGCACGCACCCGTACGCATCGTTGGTGGGAGCGCTTCTCTACTTCTCCATCTGCACGCGCCCCGACATCTCACACGCCGTGGGAGTACTGGCCCGGTACATGGCCAAGCCCCGCACGGCGCACTGGACCGAGGCCAAGAATGTGCTCCGCTACCTGTGTGGCACTACCAAGTACGGCCTGATGTTCGGCACTGACACCAGCGGCCTTCTCGGCTACTGCGACGCCGACTACGCATCCGACACTGACACCCGCCGTTCAACCACGGGCTACGTCTTCCTGCTGCACGGAGGAGCCATCAGCTGGGCAAGCAGACGCCAGCAGACTGTCGCTGCCTCAACCACAGAAGCAGAGTACATGGCAGCGGCGGCAGCAACCAAGGAGGCACTATGGCTGCGGAAGCTGATGTTCAACCTGAAGATGGAGGTTCCGACCATCACCATCCTGGACGACAACCAGAGCGCCATCAAGCTACTGAAGAACCCAGTGTCGTCCCAGCGCTCCAAGCACATTGATGTGATCTACCACTTTGCCCGGGAGCGCGTGGCACGCAAGGAGGTGGAGTTCCAGTACGTCAGCACCGACCAGATGATTGCTGACAACCTCACCAAGCCAGTTCCGAAGGCTAAGCACATCTTCTGCCGCACCGGCATGGGCTTGACAGAGTGATGATCGGTCAGCCTGCGTGGGAGTGTTGAGAGTCCAGCCTGCCCGATACAGCACACTTTGTCACGCTATACAGCTTTGTACAGGCATTATCATAATGCACCATACATCACATGAGATAGAGCTCGCTGAGAGCTTTCCGTTGATATGCCGCACGCCATCTGTCGATGGCTGAGCACTGAGTTATACCGCTTTGAATGTCTGGACACGTTTCCACCTGGACACCTATTCCCTGGACACGTTTCACCAGGACACCAACCTCTGGACACGTTTCACCTGGACACCTATTCCCTGGACACGTTTCTCATCCGCTGATAGTTGTCCCCCTTTCGGTTTCTGTCTTCACCACCATCTGAGACTATAAAACCGGCGACCTGCTCGCATTTTTCAGTCAGAGTTGTAAAGTTTAGCAGTCTTCCTCTTCTACTTCTCTCGACCAGCAGCCCTCCAGGGGCTCCAGCACTTAGCCTCCGGCCGACCATCCCCAGGAGCTTCAACAGGTTATGAGCGGCACCTCTCGGCAAGGCAGTGCGACCCCTACCTGACGTCACCGACCCGCCTACCTGACGTCACCGACCGACCTACCTGACGTCATCAACAGTTACCAACCGTCGACCGTACCTACCGCCGACAGTTATCAACCGTTGACAGTTACCAACCGTCGACCGTACGGACCACCGGCAGTTACCGATCTCCGACAGTTATCAACCGCCGACAGTTGAAGATCAGTGACAGTTAAGGCCGATTTTGCGATTTCGACCTCTGGACTCTGCTGATTCATGTACGACGTCCCGGACCCCGCCTTCATCTTCGCTGGTCGCAAGAAGGCTGCCAAGGACCCCTACAAGGCCAAGAAGGGCGAACGTTCGTGCGCAACCGTCATTGCTGTACCCGACGCCAAGATCAAGAAGGTGACCTTTGAGCAGTACACACGTGACGGCCGCCTCAAGCAACTTCCCAAGTGGCAACAGAAACATCTCACCGTGATTGAGAAGAAGCCCGAGAAGAAGCCCGTGAGTGCCCCCAAGCCGCGCAACACCGTCCAAGAGACAACCCCCCGTACCAGGCGGCCTACCGCCTGCTGGCTGAAGACTGCAAGGGGACCATTCATCTCCGGAGTGACAGAACCGGCGTCCGACAACGCATCCTTCACTCAAGATGACCGAGACAGAGAAGATCGTCATTGAGAAGTTCGACATAGACAACCATCTACCCTGGAGTGTCAAGCTACGCTTCCTGCTTACCATCAAGGGATTGTGGACCGTGACACAGCTTGGCCCGGTGTCATCCACAGCAACAGCAGGAGGGAACAACGCGGACCGCACGGCAGAGAAGGACCAGAAGGCACTCGCTCTGATTGGACTGCATGTGATGGATCATCACCTGGCAACCGTGGCAGAATGCAAGACAGCCAAGGAGGCATGGGACAAGTTTGAGGCCACGTACAAGTCCAAAAGCGATGCCAGGCGGCAACAGCTACGCCAAGACCTCGTACGGCTCAAGATGCATCGTGGCGAGCCACTCACCAAATACTTTGCGCGAGCCAAGGCCATCCGCAACCAGCTGGCGGCTATCCAGCACCCAGTCTCCGACGACGAACTCCGCATGGCTATTATTGGAGGACTGCCCGCTGAGTACGGGCGCATCACAGACGTACTTCCGCTACTGGGAGAGCAGCTGAGCGTCGACGACCTGCTCCCGAAGCTGCTGATCATCGAGGAAAGGATCACCAAGCGAGAAGACGACTCAGAGGCAGCGTACAACGCCTACGAGGACCGCAATCAAGGTGGCGGTGGCCGCGGCAGAGGCCGTGGCAGAGGGAATGGCGGACGAGGGCGCGGCAATGGTGGACGAGGATCTGGTCGCGGCAACGGACAAGGCAACAAACAGCCTGGCAAGGGCCCAAGGTGCTACGGCTGCAACCAGTTTGGCCACATTCGCCGCGACTGCCCCAAGGAAAAGGAGACAGCACCCAAGCCACCCGTGGCACTGATGGCATCTGCTGCTGTATCCAACGAGGACAACGGGCCATACACATGGACGCTGGACTCAGGAGCAACCGCCCACATGACACCGTACCGCCACCTGTTCACCACGCTCGCCGACCCGGAGAAACCGATTATGGTCAAGTTCGGCAACAAGGAGAAGGCACCTGCAGAAGGCGTGGGAGACATAGAGCTTGAGACCCTTCACGGTGACCGATTCAAGCTCACCGGCGTGCTTTACGTGCCATCAGCGGCACTCAACCTGCTCTCGGTGGGCGCTGCAACGAGTCATGGAGCCAAGGTGGAGTTCCTCACGCCCAAGACTGCGCACATCAGCATGGACGGGCATGTGGTGGTCAGAGCACAGGAGCGCAACGGCCTGTACAGCCTGCTGACGTGCCCCAACCAACCGAGTGGTACCGAGCAGGCGCACGCTGCACAAGACGACAACACCAAGACCGCTGAGCTGTGGCACCGTCGCTACGGGCATCTGAGCTACGGCGGTTTGGCAAAGGCGGCTCGTATTGTCAAGGGCATGACAGCAACTCCGCAGGCCTTCTCCAACAGTCGAGAGGAGCCATGCGAGCCATGCATCCTCGCCAAGCAGCACCGGCTACCCTTCCCAGACTCGGAGACGACCAGCAGCGCACCACTGCAGCTGCTGCACATGGACCTGTGCGGCCCCATGGCCGTAGCTTCCCGTGGGAACAGCCGGTACTTCGCCACCTTCCTGGACGACTTCACAAAGCTCTCTGTGACCGTGCCCATCGCGTACAAGTCCGAAGTCCAAGACAAGGTCAAGGAGGTCATCACGTACCTGGAGAAACAGTCTGGACATACTGTACGCGCCGTCCGCACCGACAACGGCAAGGAGTATGTCAACAAGACGCTGACAGACTACTTCAAGAGCAAGGGCATCGCTCATCAGAAGACTGTTCCGTACACGCCAGAACAGAACGGCGCAGCCGAGCGCCTCAACCGAGTACTGGTGGAGCGCGTCCGAGCCATGCTGGAGGACAGCAAGCTGCCCAAGGACATGTGGGCAGAGGCAGTCGTCACCGCCAACTACATCCGCAACCGCTCATCCGTCACCGGCAAGGACAAGACACCGTGGGAGCTGTTCTACGGCAAGATGCCCGACGTGTCCAACCTGCGAGTGTTCGGCTCAGTGGCCTACGTCCACGTCCCCAAGGAGAAGCGCAAGAACCTGGACGCTGTGAGTCGCAAGGGCATCATGGTTGGCTATGCGGAGGGCACCAAGGGCTACCGCATACTACTGAACGACGGCAGCATCACTGTGGCACGCGATGTCATCTTCTCCGAGAACAAGACGTCTACGACGCCTGCGGCATCCAACTCAGATGACCATGTCACATCGGATGCTGAGCCCGACACCGACGCCAGCGAGCCAGCAGCGGTGGGGCATGACGACAACGAGGACACCGAGACAAACCCACAGCCACCGCAGGGCAGCCAGACCGGCGACACACCCGAGGCCCAGGCATCAGATGAGGACCTCATGGGTGGGCGCTACCCCAGGCGAGAGCGCAGCGCACCAGTTTCCTACTGGCGTGGCAATCACCAGGCACACGTGGCTGAGATCCAGGAGCCTACAACGTACGAGGAGGCAGTACGGTCCGAGCACAAGGAGGAGTGGATCACAGCAATGAACGAGGAGATGGAGTCGCTGCTGAGCAACGACACGTGGGACCTGGAGAAGCCTCCCAAGGATGTGCGACCCATACCCGTCAAGTGGGTGTACAAGGTCAAGCGTGATGCCAACGGCAACATCGAGCGGTTCAAGGCACGACTGGTGGCCAAGGGTTTCAGGCAGAAGGAGGGCATCGACTACACCGAGGTGTTTGCCCCAGTCAGCAAGCACACTACCCTGCGTGCTCTCCTGGCAGTTGTGGCAGCCAAGGACTACGAGCTGCACCAGCTGGACATCAAGACCGCTTTCCTCAACGGCGAGCTGGAGGAAGACGTGTACACAGAACAGGCCCCCGGCTACCAGGAGGGCAGCTCCGACACAGCCTGCCATCTCAAGCGAGCCCTGTACGGCCTGAAACAAGCCCCGCGCACCTGGCACCAGCGACTGGACCAAGAACTCGGGCAGCTCCGCTTCTACCCGTCCGACGCTGACCCAAGCCTGTATGTCGCAGCATATGACGACGGCACGACAAGCTACCTGCTCATCTACGTGGATGACATACTCATCGCAGCTGAGAGCATGAGCCGCGTCAATGAGATCAAGGCTGCACTTCTGAAGGCATTCGATGCGCGCGACATGGGCCCAGCCGAGTTCTACCTGGGCATGACCATCGAGCGCGACCGCAGCATGCACATAATCAAGCTGGGACAGGAGCGGGCTTTGCTGGACCTGCTGGAGAAGTACAACATGCTCAACAGCAAGACCAAGTCCACCCCGCTGACCAGCATCCCCGGCGCCGATGATGGAGAACCACTGGACACTGGCACGCACCCGTACGCATCGTTGGTGGGAGCGCTTCTCTACTTCTCCATCTGCACGCGCCCCGACATCTCACACGCCGTGGGAGTACTGGCCCGGTACATGGCCAAGCCCCGCACGGCGCACTGGACCGAGGCCAAGAATGTGCTCCGCTACCTGTGTGGCACTACCAAGTACGGCCTGATGTTCGGCACTGACACCAGCGGCCTTCTCGGCTACTGCGACGCCGACTACGCATCCGACACTGACACCCGCCGTTCAACCACGGGCTACGTCTTCCTGCTGCACGGAGGAGCCATCAGCTGGGCAAGCAGACGCCAGCAGACTGTCGCTGCCTCAACCACAGAAGCAGAGTACATGGCAGCGGCGGCAGCAACCAAGGAGGCACTATGGCTGCGGAAGCTGATGTTCAACTTGAAGATGGAGGTTCCAACCATCACCATCCTGGACGACAACCAGAGCGCCATCAAGCTGCTGAAGAACCCAGTGTCGTCCCAGCGCTCCAAGCACATTGATGTGATCTACCACTTCGCCCGGGGATCTACCACTTCGCTGCGGGGCAGTATTGCTACCTACTGACCGGGATACAATGTCGCTGCCCACGTAGGCATTTACAGCTACGACGAATATGGCCGGCCGGACAGCCGCCGCCCGTCGGGCGAGGAACGGTACCACCTGGTGGCAACAAATCCGGTGGTGTGTGCTATGTACTTCCGTGCGTTCATGGAGGCGTTTTTCGACGTGTTCGTTGGCTGGCCGCTCCGCGCGCCCCGGCAAGTGAACCCCGACTGCCTGTTTGGTCAGGTGGCCAGGTACTTCATCAAGATCGAGACGAGCGGCCGCCAGGCGCTGCACTTGCACGCCCCATTAAACCAGCTGGGGCTGCAGCCGGACGCCGTCGAGCGGCAGCTGTCGCAGGCGGCCTTTGCCGCTTCCCTGTGCGCGTATATCGAACGCCTCATGCAGGGCAGCCTGCCCGATGGCTGGGCGCGCGTCGTGGTGGGCGGCGGCACCAGTAGGCGCCGTCCTGGAGCTCGTCCCTGCCAGGCTGCAGGCCACGGCGTGCGCGCTGCCGTTGGACGGGTGCCTTTCCACGGAGGAGCTCAACGCGCATGTGGCCAGGGCGGCCGTCAACTTGCAGATGCACTTGCACACGCACCGCTGCCGCAAGGGCGGACGGGTCAGAGGCGATGATGACGACGACTGCAAGCTGCTGTGGCCGCGCTGGCAGGTGCCAGCAATCGGGGTAGACGAGCTTGGCGTGCTGCTCGTCTGCAACGATGTGCCGCACCTGGTATTCTTCCTCAAGTCCGTCTGCAACGCCCGAGGAGGGCGCACACGACACGTCCGTCTACACAACCGAATACACAACCAAGGCCGACGGCGTTGACCTCTCAACAGACTTCATTCACAGAGCGACACGGTCAGCGGTGCGATGAGTCTGGACCCTTACCCCTATCATGCACCCATGCAATGCCTGCCGGGAGTAGCCCCTTCGACCCCGCCGCCGCTGCATGTTGCAATCGAGGTTATTGAGGAGGACAGCCAACCGAAACAACCACAATTACAACCCGACGCCAGCACAATTAAGGTCCTGTAAATACAACCACGATTCCTTTATCTCATTCTGCGCTCGCTGGCCATGCAGACGGCAGACGCCGCCGGGGTGCTAGGGCAAGCACCTTAGCGCGCTGGAGACAGGGGCAAGCTGATAGTGCGCCGCCTCATGAACCGCTTCATGGGCGGCGTGATCTACTCAGCCATACTGGCGGCATACTACCTGCTGTACGGCAAGGACAGCGAGTGCACGTTTGCGACGCGGCCGCTCATGGTGCATGTGCAATATTTTGATACTGTTGGTTTGAAGTGAATTTGCCTTATATGTGAAGATACACGGTGCATGTGCAATATTTTGATACTGTTGGTTTCAAGTGAATTTGCCTTATTCCTGCTTTTCCATTTTCTTGGCTTGGTGCAAGCAGCTGCATCTGGGATTATGCACTGTGCTATTGCAGCCTGTCATGTGTAAAGCAATTCTTGGCGACTCTCGATGTTCTAATGTAACAATGCACATGTAGTGCCGTAGGAAGACATGCCTGTCAGTGGCAGAAACCAGCAAACATATAAAAGCTTTTTCAATCGACATTTTACACAACGGGCATAATTACATCAACCTTGGAAGGCGCCATAACAACAGGAAAGTAATGGCACACGGGGTTTCTGTGCAACAACACAGCCAGTAGGGGCTATGCAGAATTTGTTCTAATACATTTGGTCCAGTCCATTCTCTTTCACCACCTTCGTTTACGCTGTAATATGTCCCTAACTGAAGTTTAGCTCGTGCTGCACGCAGGCAATAGCGGCCAAGCGTTCACCAACAGGATCAACAGGTGCACCAACCCCGACGCGGTGTGGCGGCTGCTGTGGGCGTATTGCCTCTCGTCTGCCCACATCACTGGGAGCCTGGAGTCGTTCCGGCGGCTGCGCAGCCGCGTGCAGGGTGCAATGGACTCGCTGGGGACGTACACGGGACTCGTGAACGTTTACCGATCTGAGATGCGCTCTGGAATGGTCATGCAGCTGATTGGCAGGTGCGTGTTAATGAACATGGCGGTGGGACAGCACGGGCGCTATCAGCCACACCGCAGCGGGTCAGTATTGCTACCTTCTGACCGGGATACAAT
>JAUEJH010575337.1:0-11993 GCA_032275315.1 Desmognathus intermedius
CTGATTAAATGCCCTTGTGGCTTAATATACGTGGGAGAGACTACGAGAACCATCAGAGAAAGAATCAATGAGCACAAAAGTGCCATTAGGACACAAAATGTCAAGTCACCAGTGGCTCGCCACTTTAACGAAATGAAGCATAATGTAAATCAACTTAAATTCCAGATATTGGAAGCTGTGCCGAAATGTGCAAGGGGTGGTAACAGGGAGCGACTACTCCTTCAGAAGGAGAGTTGGTGGATCGACAGACTCGACTGTCTGTCCCCAAGAGGTTTGAATGAGCAGTTAATCTTGTCAGTATTCCTTTAAAGATTTCAGGTTATTTACCTCCCCTCAATAGAGATTATCAAACATGTTATGCACATCTTGGATTTGAGGCACAGATTGGTTAGCTGTCTAATTGTTTTGGCGTGTGCACTTCTCGTATGACGTTTTCCATAGTGGAAGGGTTTTCTTAAACATTAATATTCAATTGTTCCAGTAGGTGTATGCCCTCTGATACAGGATGATTCCTTTTGTCTTTACACATGACTAGGAATTTTACTGCACGAGTGGTTTTACCTCTGCTCGTGAGATAGATCTACACGTGCACTATTCTTTGAGCCTGCGATTTCACAGTACAGGGAGTAGAATATCATGATGTGATACACTTCTGCACTGGTTTTCTTTTCAGAATGACATAGACGTTGGGTTCATGTTGCATCTATTGTGTCATTGGGTACCACGAGGATTTAGTTAATTTTTCCACAATGTCTTGAATTGACTTTTTTAATGTAACTCTGATTACATTAGGATGTGACGTTGTTTTGACATTTTTCAAATTAAGCTTGACGTGTCAGCATTGACTTAGTCCATTCATCTTGGTAAGGAGGTACATCTGATGATGACAGTGGAAAGTGTGATTGTAATTATCTATTTAGAGATTGTGGCCAGTGTTGATATTATATGGAAGTTTTCTCAAGTTATTTGACATGGCATTAGCACGGACATAGGTTCAACACGTTCCTCAGCATTTTTGTCACATTCCTTGCTGTGGGTTTCAGTGGATTAGGCATTTCACCAGCAGAGGGCGCAATGCAGTTAGGCTTCTCGTGCTTGCTTTAACAGTTTATTATTGTGTGTTTTCTTGTTATCACACATGGGCTTGTAGAAAGATTTTCTTTACGTATGTAAAATAATTCATCAGGCAATGTAAATAGACGAGTGACATGTTACGCCCTTGTTTGATTAGTAACCAAGACGGTTGACATCGGGTTCTGATTTACTTGAGATACGGCACTTCAGCTGTTAACACCTCGATAGGTGCACGGGTGAACGTCCTCGCTTTTAAAAGGCTTGACAAGTCGGGCAACATTTTACACGTTAACCAGCTCACTTATAGTAGTGGGCTTTTACAGCTTTATGCTTTGGTACTCCTTGTAATAGGGGGTTGTAATGACAATGGTAAGTTGCGATCTATGTAGTTAATATAATGGGTGATGGTTTGACTTCAAGTCCCACAATACATCTTGCATCGTACGATGTTCCTGGGTAAATAGAAGTTCGTACGATCGTACGATGTTCCTGGGCAAATAGAAGTTCTAATTACTTCTTCTGTGGTTTACCACGTAACTGACAACGTGTGTGGATTCATGATTTTGCGTATTACTGACATTTATTTCACTAGCTACGTACACGTTTCTCTTAAATTGAATCATGTTGGACCTTTAAATGGGCACGTGGGTTCAGTTCTGTGCAGCCGTGTTGGCGATTCGAGTTTTGGAATTAACTACATTTCCCAGGAGGTTTTGGTGAGCTAGTAATTAGATGCACAGGTTGCAGCTGTGTACAATCAATGGAGGTATATTTTCTGTTCGGGATACATTTTCAGTTCCCCCGATGTTCCAGAGGGCGTCCGACGGCAGTCAGGAACGGACGTGCAGTGAAGCAGAGGTGCTTCAATTTGGGTAAGCAGTTTGACAGGTTGGCGGCCTCATTATAGCGCGGCGGCACGGTTGTGAACGGAGGAAGGATGCAGTGAATTTTGTTTTTGTATCATAGTGAGTTGGTGGAGCAGAAAATCAGTAGGCAACCACGCGTTCGTGTCGCATCCACCGCACTAAAGATCAGTCTTTACGAAGGGACGTTTTTCACGTAGTGAACCCCTTGTTTTGGATGTTGGTGAGTTATTTATGCTTCAATTTCATTTTAGATGGTTTACAGGTGTGAGTTGTGAGGTTTTTTGAAAAGTTTCTGGTTTTGTTGATTATTTTTAGATTAACCCGTTTTTCAAGACGTGAATAATTGGAGGTACGTGAGGGGATTGGGTACTGTCCAACAATTTTGGAACTACAGTAGATTTTGGTCACGTGTTGGAAGAGAGGACACAGTGAACTTTCGGTATGTGGCCATTTCTTTCGTTATATGTTGAAATTGATGTAATTAAACTGTCACCAAGTGAATAGGAGTAGCAATAATGATTTATTGATCCAGTTTTTGGTTCCTTCAACATATAGACATGTGGGAGCTGTTGCTCTCACGTGTCCTCTTTTTCTAACTGCCTAGGGCCGGACACAGTGCCTTGGAAGGGGAGGATCCTCCTCCCCTTCTTTTGACACTCGTCCGGCTCAGGCAGTCTTTTGATGACCACATAACATTTCAAATAAAGTCCTTGGGATTAGGGAGTATTCTGTGGTACACACTATTCTCCTTCTTTTCTTTTACAGGAAGACTAATGTTCAGACTTAAATGAGCAGCCATTCAGATTGGGTGATTATACATAATACAGCATGGTTTTTTTATGGAGGCCAATTAGGAGATACTTGTGAAATTTTTGGCATAGATCGACCGCAGGATTGAACATGACGTTATCTTATATGTTTAAGTAATAGATATTGCCTGTGTTATTAGAATGACCCCCCTTTTTTTACTTTGCTTATGCTTTCCTCTTGTTCATTTTTTACCATGTCTGGTGTAATTGATAAGAATTGTTAGGCATTTATGCAGAATTGGTTTCTGAATGAATTGATTATGACATTAAGATGTTTCTGTTTATGTATATAGTAAATTGGAGAACTAATGCAGTTCCTTGTGTATTTTTGTTTCCCTTTTCGATAAAGGTATATATTTGTACATATGACAGCGCTTTCTCAGAGGATGGGGTTCTTACCCCGAAACGCGTCAGAATATGCTGGAAGATGGGAATAAAAGATTATTTCTCACATTTCAGTTGCGCTAGAGAGACAATTCAATGTTAGTAAGAAATTTATGTTAGTTAATTAGATTAGTCTGTCCAATAGGCGACAGGAATGATGTTAGGGAAGTAAAATGTTGGTTTAATGCAACAATAAAAAAAGTATTAATTTTTTCTAAACTTGAAGTGGTCACGTATGTTTATACTTGGTCTTGATTTAATATTTATAACTATTTTGAGATAATACTCACAGCGAGTGCAGGGGATCAGACATCTTTGTCTGTTTTTGTGTTTTGCTGTAAATTTCCCCATGGTTTGACCACGTGAGGTTGTTCCCCAGCACCGATACAATCAAACTTAAGAATATAGGAAGTAGTCAATATAATAATATGACTTTGAGTGCGGGTATTTTCTGGTTTATGTTTATGTTAGTTGTGGTCAGCAACTTATACCCAGCACCAGTTCCCGAATTTAAGTATCAAACTAATACAATGTCATTTCAGGAGATTTTAGAGATATCTGACATAGGGGCTTCAGTTCTTACATTTACAGAAGAAGACGCAAGAGCCACTTTAGCAGCATTTTCAAATAAGGGTGAATTTCTTAAAACTCCCACACGTCAGGCATCAATAAGACAACTAGAATATCTGTCCAAAAAAGTAGTGAACCTCAATCTTCATGCTATCACATTGTCGGAATACCATAAAGTACGCCGTATTCCAAGAGGTTTACGCTTCTTACAATTACCTACGCTGTGTAGGTTCAGAAAAGGCTTTCTAACCAAATGGAGAGCGGTATTAAATAAGTGCTCCTTGGATTTAATCATATTAACAATTCAAGAACTCACAATTTATATTAAAGAATTGGAAACTGAGGTAGAATTAGTGACAGAACAACTCTCCCAAGACTTAGCTACGACTCACTGGGAGGAAGCTTTAAGCAATCTCAAAAAAACAGTAGATGAATATTCAAGCGATTTACAGAAGAAAAAATTACGCAAATTCCGTAGAGATGCCTTTGATTACAAAAATGATGAGGTATATACTTGGCCAGAAAGGGCCAATAAGGTGAAAGTTGACAATCTCATCAGAAAGCAGTTAGGTAAACAAGGTTCTCAAACATCTTCAAACGTTTCCACGTCAGAGAGTGAGAATGAAGTGGTGAATGAAAGAAACACACAAAGTGAAGTGGTGAATGAAGGAAACACACGGAGTGATAAAACAACATCAGAAGTTCCAACAAGTCAATTAGACATTGATTCTTTTTCGGATTTCGAACTGCAATCGTTATTACAGTTACGCCAGATACAGCAAGGACCATTTTTGGAATCAGCACAGTCTGATCAGGCTGTATCAAGTGGTAGTGGACTTAACAAAGGAGCCAGCTTCACCTCTAGAACTGGGGCGATTTCTAAACGTGCGAATACTGGTATTGTTTCTTTTTTAGTACCAAGCCCCTCCGCACCACAACCAGGAGGGGCGGTAAAAAACAGCACAAAAGAGGGACAGTCCTCTCTGGCGATGGCCTTACGCAACCGCAAGTGAATTTAACAGTGAACCTGTCAAGACACACGTTAACTAAAGTAGAACAACAAGTACTTAATAAGGGCTTATCTTTTGTTCCCACCTTTAGTGGCAATAAATTCAATACAAAAGTGGCAATTTTCAAGTTTTTTAGAAAAATGTCTCTTAAACATTTCTTTGCACAACAACCAGAATATATGTCATTTCCACACCGTTTTCAACAAATTAAACCTAAAAGTACATTTCATCCTGACACAAATTCTGCAGTATTAAAAGCTTTTTTTAAGAAAGTGTCATTGGCATTTGATAAGATCAAATTTAGGGCATCGAGATGGCAGAATATGTCAAAACAAGAAAGAGAAGCATTGATTGGTCTATCTCAAGAACCCGGGTTAATAATTAAACAGGCGGATAAAGGAGGAGCGGTGGTTCTCCTCCAACGGGAAGATTATTTAACAGAGGCAGTTAGGCAATTGACTGACGTACAGATGTATAAGCAACTTGAGACAGATCCCACTTTGGAGTTATCAAAAAAACTGTTAAGGATTTTGAAAGAGGCGGAGCAACACGACTGGATAGACTCAAGATCAAAAAAAGCATTAACTAATGAATTTCCAATTCGGCCAATGTTATACTTATTACCAAAGATACATAAGGCAAAAGATAACCCTCCTGGTAGACCAATAGTATCAGGAATTGATTCCATCTTTCAGCCGTTAGCAGAATATATAGATACTTTTCTGAAACCGGTAGTCCAACAAATTCCAACTTACCTACGAGATACTGCAGATTTCATTAATAAAGTTTCGTCTATGTCACCACTACCTGATTCAGTCAGAATTGCTACAATTGATGTAGTAAGTCTCTACACATCAATTCCACATGTTGAAGGTATACAGGCAATCCAAGAATACCTGGAAGAAAAAGAGCCACCACAATGCCCTATAGCATTCGTCCTACAACTTTTAGAATTCATTTTGTTCAACAGTTACTTTTGCTTTAACAGAGTATGGTACCAACAAATTAGAGGTACCTCAATGGGATCCAACATGGCACCTAGTTACGCCAACATCTTCATGCACATCTTCGAACAAAAGTATGTCCTGACACAGTCTTGGAATTAAAAAATTCTAGGGTGGTATCGTTATATTGACGATATTTTCCTAGTATGGAAGGATGACGATGAGAATTCTCTTAACCAATTTTTGGAATACTTGAACCAATGTCATAGATCAATTAAGTTTACTATGTCAATTGGTAATCCTGGCTTACATTTTTTGGATACTGCAGTACAAATTGTAAATCATGGCTTCATTTTTGATACTTTCGAGAAGTCTACTGACAGGAACAGTTTTCTTCATGCCTCTTCACATCACCCTCAGAACCTTATTAAATACCTTCCAAAAAGCCAATTTTTACGACTTCGTCGTATAATTTCATCATCAGAGGTATTTAAACAACAGGCGGATGTTTATTGTCGTAAATTGCAGCAACGGGGTTATGATAAAGAGAAGTTGGAGACACAAATTCAGGAATGTTTAGAAATTGAAAGAGAGGCATTATTAGTAAATAGTCCGAAAAAAGCTGATACAAGAATGGTTTTCGTACATCAATACAGTTCGAATGCTTACAGAATCGAGAAAATAATAAGACAAAATTGGTCGTTATTGCATATGGACCCGGTCCTACAGAAACTATTTCCATCTCCTCCGATGTTTTCATACCAGCGACCAAGAAATATTAAGGATATACTAGTAAAGACCGACTGTACTAACGTAAAACCAACTCAAACGGTCTTTAGGATGCAAAAGAGGGGCACGTACCCATGTTTAAACTGCGGGAACTGCAACGCCATTATACGTGGCTCAGCAGTGTCACATCCTCATTCTGGTTTGAAAATTCAAGTTAAAGAATATTACACCTGTCTGTCTACTTTTGTTGTGTATTTGATCAAATGCCCATGTGGCTTGATATATGTGGGGGAAACTACGAGAACTATTAGAGAAAGAATCAATGAGCACAAAAGTGCTATCAGGACACAGAATGTTAAGTCACCAGTGGCTCGCCACTTTAACGAAAAGAAACACAATGTAAATCAACTTAAATTTCAGATATTAGAAGCTGTGCCAAAATGTGCAAGGGGTGGCAACAGGGAGCGACTACTCCTACAGAAGGAGAGTTGGTGGATTGACAGACTTGACTGTCTGTCCCCAAGAGGTTTGAATGAACAGTTAATTTTATCAGTATTTCTTTAAAAATTTCAGGCCATTTACCTTCTTGTAAAGGAGATTCTCAAATATGTTGTGTACTTCCTGTATTTGAGATACAGATGGGTCCGTTGTCTAATGGTTTGAGCATATGCATTTCTGACATGGCATTCGCCACAGTAGATAGTTTTTGGAACTTTATTTTCAATTGTATTAGTAGATACATTCTCAGGGTGAGTCCTTTGAGTTCTGATTTATGATCATGAATCTCACTGTATGAGGGTTTTTTCTTTTGTTCATTAGATAGATTTGTACGTGCATTACTTTTTGACTCCGCGACCTCACAGTACAGTGAGCAAAATATTATGATGTGACATATTTCTGGATTGATTGTTTCCCCTTTTTTTGCAAATGGTATAGATGTTAAGTTTCTTTTACATCTTGCATACTATTTGGGACCTAGACGATTCAGTCAAATTCTTCCTTAATGTCTCGAACCGACACGTCAATGTATTTTCGATTACATTGGGATGTGAGGTGGTTGTGACATTCTTTGAATTTAGCCCGACGTGCCTGTATTTGCGCAGATCAATTTGTTCGGTAAGGAGGTACGCGTGATGAGGCACATGGAGAATTATTTTTCGAGTTGTTTTTTATGATATTAATATGGATAGAGGTTTAATACACTGTGTAGTATGAGGTTTTTTGCGTTTATTTTAAACAATATATTTTAGATGTTTCCAGTCATTATGTAGGCGTTTGTAGACAGATTTGCCTCACGCTTGTAAAACAGTTCATTATATAAGGCAAATGGACGGGGGGGGGTATGTCACGCCCCTGTATGAGCAATAATTTAGACGGTTAACATCGGGTTATGATTGTTTTGAGTACTGTACATAAATTGGTTTGCACCTTGATAGGTGCACGAGTGCATGTATTTGTTTCTATTATGTCACGAGGTAGGCAATATTTTGTGCAACGATGTGGTAACTAGTTCTTGCTTCCCTTGGCACTCTTTGTCAGATAGGGGCTTGTAATGTTATCGGCAAGTTGCTACGTAAGCAACTTATTCAATGGATGATGATTGGACTTTCAGTCCCACAATGCATCTTGCATTACACGATGTTTTTGAATAAACAGAAATCATTACGAAAAAAACAATGTGTGCAGATATATGAACTTGCGCACCACGGATATGCATTTTACTGATTTCACACACGTTTTTCTTAAATTGTATTTTTTCCGGACCTTTAAATGGTCACGTGGATAGAATAGTGTGTAGTTATGTAGATTTTTCGAGCTGTGGAAGGAACTTCATTTCCCAGGACGCTTTTGGCGGGTTGATAATGACGGACACAGGATTCAGCTGTGGTTAATTAATGAAGGTATATTTGCCGCTCAGGTTTCTTGTTCAGTTCCTCCGTGGCTCCAGAGGGCTGACGATGGCAGTCAGGAATGGGCGTACAGTGAAATAGAGGCGCGGCAATTGTGGTGAGTTGTTTGACAGGTTTCGGTTTTGCAACACGGCGGTTTGGTTGTAAACGGAGGGAAGATATAGTGATCTTTTGTCTTTACATTTTTAGTGAGCTGGTGGATCAGATAACTAGTGGGCGACTACACGTTTGTAACGTACGCACTGCACTTCAGACGAGTTTGCACAAAGGGACGTTTGTTATGCAGTGAATCTCCCTTCTCTTGGATATGGTGAGTGAATTATGTTCTATTGACATTTTAAAGGGTGTACAGGTGTGAGATGTGAAGTTTTGACAAGTTTCTGGTTTGTGTGATGACTTTCAGATTAAATTCCTTTTCAAGACGTTAATGATTGGAGGTACATGAGGAGTTTGGGTACCGTCCCAGAATTGTGGAACCGTAGAGAATTTTTGGTCGCGTGTTGGATGAGAGGATACATTGTACCTTCGGTATGTGAACATTATTTCTTCGCTTTATGTTGTAACTGATGTAATCATTTAGGGAAGAGTATTAATAGTATTGATCTTAGTCCTCATTTTTTAACTTACAGACATGCGGGAGCTTTCGCTCTCACGTGTCCCTCTTTTTTAACTGCCTAGGGCCGGACGGGGTGCCTTGGAAGAGGAGGTCCCCTCCCCTTCCCTTGACACTCGTCCGGCTCAGGCAGTTCTTTCATTATTTCATAGTTTTTTTCAAATCCAGCTTTTGTGAGCAGGAAATCACCTATGATTGACATGCTAGTTCTGCCTTTCTCATAGAAAGGTCTGTGTTTAGACTTAAATTAGCAGCCACCCTAGCTGGGTACTTATTTATAATACATTTTGGTTTATGCATGGAAGCTAAATAGATGATATATGTGAAATCTTGGCGCAGATTGACTGCAGGACATGTTAGGATGTCATTTTCATTGTTTGATTTGTAGATATTGCCTGTGTTATTGAAGGAACCTCCCCCCTTCTCAATTTGTGTTTTCTGCTTGTTTATTTTTGTAGACTTAATTGTTAAGAATTGTCATGCATTTATGTAAAATAGATTTCCGAATGAATTTATTATGTAATTAAGATATTTCTATGATTGGAGAACTAATTGTGTGCCTTGTGTATTTTTGTTTCCCTTTTCGATAAAGGTATTTTTTATATATGACAGCGCTTTCTCAGAGGATGGGGTTCACACCCCGAAACGCGTCAGAATATGCTGAAAGATGGGATTAAAAGATCATTTCTTACATTTCAGTAGCGCTAGAGAGACAATTGATTGTTAGTAAGAAACTTTTGTTAGTTAATTAGATTAGTCTGTCCAATAGGCGACAGGGATGATGTTAGGGAAGTACAATGATGATATAATGCAATAATAATAATAAAAAAGTATTAATCTTTCTAAAACTTGTAGTTGTTACGTTTATTTATATTTGATTCTGTTTTATGTTTACGATTATTGGAGATAATACTCATAGCGAGTGCAGGGGATCAGACATCTTGTGTCTGTTTTTGTGTTTTGTTGTCAATTTCCCCATGGTTTGACCACATGAGGTTGTTCCCCAGCACCGATACAATCAAATTTAATAATTGTGTAAGTAGCTAATACAGTAATATGATTTTGAGTGCGGGTATTTTCCGGTTTTTGTTTGTTAGTTGTGGTCAGCAACTTATACCCAGCACCAATTTTGGAACTTGAGTATCAAACTAATACAATGTCATTTCAGGAGATCTTAGAAATATCTGACATAGGGGCTTCAGTTCTTACATTTACAGAAGAAGAAGTAAAAGCTACTTTAGCAGCATTCTCAAATAAAGGGGAATTTCTTAAAACTCCAACACGACAGGCATCAATCAAACAATTAGAGTATTTGTCTAAAAAAGTAGTGAATCTCAATCTACACGCCATTACGTTGTCGGAATACCACAAAGTACGTCGTATTCCAAGGGGTTTACACTTTTTACAATTACCTACATTATGTAGGTTTAGAAAAGGCTTTCTAACTAAATGGAGAGCAGTATTAAACAAATGCTCCTTGGATTTAATCATATTAACAATTCAAGAACTCACACTTTATATTAAAGAACTGGAAACTGAGGTAGAATTAGTGACAGAACAACTCTCTCAAGACTTAGCCACGGCTCACTGGGATGAAACCCTAAGCAATCTAAAAAAAACAGTAGATGAATATTCAAACGATCTACAGAAGAAAAAATTACGTAAATTTCGTAGGGACGCTTTTGATTACAAGAATGATGAGGTTTATACCTGGCCAGAAAGGGCTAATAAGGTAAAAGTTGATAATCTCATTAGAAAACAGTTAGGTAAGCAGAGTTCTCAAACATCTTCTAATGTTTCTACGTCAGAGAGTGAGAATGAAGGGGTGAATGAAAGGAACACTCAAAGTGAAGTTGCGAATGAAAGTAACACACAGAGTGATAAAACAGCATCACAAGTTCCACCAAGTCAACTAGACATTGACTCCTTTTCGGATTTCGAATTGCAATCGTTATTACAGTTACGCCAGATACAACAAGGACCATTTTTGGAATCAGTACAGTCTGATCAGGTTATATCAAGTGAGAATAGGCTTGACAAAGGATCTAGCTCCACCTCTAGAACTGGGGCGATTTCCAAACGTGCGAATACGGGCATTGTTTCTTTTTTAGTACCAAGCCCCTCCACATCACAACCAGGAGGGGCGGCAAAAAGCAGCACAAAAGAGGGACAGTCCTCTCTAGCGATGGCTTTACGCAATCGCAAGTGAATCTGACAGTGAACCTATCAAGGCATACGTTAACTAAAGTTGAACAACAAGTTCTTAACAAGGGCTTGTCATTTGTCCCCACTTTCAGTGGCAATAAATTTAATACTAAGGTGGCAATTTTTAAGTTTTTTAGAAAAATGTCTCTTAAGTATTTTTTTGCACAACAACCAGAAAGTATGGCATTTCCACATCGTTTCCAGCAAATTAAACCTAGGAGTACATTTCATCCTGACACTAATTCTGCAGTATTAAAGGCTTTTTTTAAGAAAGTGTCAGTGGCATTTGATAAGATCAAATTTAGAACATCGAGACGGCAGAATATGTCAAAACAAGAAAGAGAAGCATTGACGGAGTTATCTCAAGAACCTGGGTTAATAATCAAGCAGGCGGATAAAGGAGGAGCGGTGGTTCTCCTCCAACGGGAAGATTACTTAGCAGAGGCAGCGAGGCAATTGACTGACATGCAGACGTATAAACAACTTGAATCAGATCCCACTTTGGAGTTATCAAAAAAATTGTCAAGGATTCTGAAAGAGGCAGAACAACACGATTGGATCGACCCAAGATCAAAAAAAGCATTAACAAATGAATTTCCTATCCGGCCAATGTTATACTTGTTACCAAAGATACATAAGGCAAAAGAGAATCCACCTGGTAGACCAATAGTATCAGGAATCGACTCCATTTTCCAGCCGTTAGCTGAATATATAGATACTTTTTTGAAACCAGCAGTCCAACAAATCCCAACGTACCTACGGGACACTGCAGATTTCATCAATAAAGTTTTGTCTATGCCATCACTACCTGATTCAGTCAGAATTGCTACAATTGATGTAGTAAGTCTCTACACATCAATTCCACATGTTGAAGGTATA